>CAUYPK010166079.1:0-17127 GCA_963574355.1 Loris lydekkerianus | reverse complement strand
GTAAATGTCATGCTACGGTAACTAGGAAAATGCCAGGAAGTCTACATTGACTAGTGGGATGAAAATGTGTCAAATGGTCTATGAAGCTAGTGTATGATGCCCCATGATCATATTAATGTATGCAGCTATGATTTAATAATAATAAAAAAAGAAAGAAATTGCCACATTTTCAGAACAAAATTACAATGAAGACTTGAATTATCAGAATGTATTGGATACTGCAAAGGTAGTACTAAGAGCAAAATTTATAGCGTGGCAAGCCTTACTTAAGGGAACTCAAAGATAGGAAGTCAACAACTTAATGGAACATCTCAAGCAAATGGAAATGATGAATATTCCAAACCCAAATTCAGAAGAAAATAAATAACCAACATTAGAGAACAATTCAATAAAATTGAAAACAAAATAATTATTCTAGAGATCAATGAATCAAAAAGTGGGTATTCACCAAAGGTTTATAAAATTAAAATACCTTTGGCTGACCCAACCAGAAGAAGAAGAGTAAAATCCCTTATATCATCAATCATAAAAGATCAAGCATAAATAACAATAGGCACTTCAAAAATTCAAGAAATTTTTAGTGAATAATGTAAAAAAACTTTTTCTTCTAGGTCTTGAAAGTAGAATGTTGTTATTTTAATAGGGACAACATTTAATCCATGGATTTCTCTAGGACGTATAGACATTTTAATAATGATGATTCTTCCCCCCATGAGTATGGTATGTTCCATTTGTTAAAGCCCTCTGCTATTTCCTTTCTTATGGTTTCATAACTTTTGTTATAAAGGTCCTTCACTTCTTTTCCGAGGTATATTTCTAGGTATGTCATTTTCCATGGGGCTATGGTGAACGGAGTTGTGTCTTTAACTAGCCAATCATATTGGTTGTTATTGGCCTATACAAAGGCAATTGACTTGTGGATACTGATTTTTTAATATCCCAACACATGTCTGTATTTTTGATGATGTCCAAGCGTCTTGTGGTTGATTATTAGGGGTTCTCTACTTATAAGATTATATCATCAACAAAAAGGAGGAGTTTGAGCTCCTCTGCTCCCATTTGTTTGCACTTTATTTTTTTCTTTTGCCTAATGCTATTGTCTACAACTTCCAGCAAGATGTTCAATAGTAATGGTGACAGAGAAAGACCTGGTCTGGTTCATACTCTAAGTGAAAAGGCTTTCTGTTTTACTGCATTCAGTAATATATTATTGTGGGTTTTTCTTTTTTTCTTATTATTATTAAATCATAAATATGCACATCAATATGATCATGGGGCATAATACACTAGTTTCATAAACCGTTTGACACATTTTCATCACACCAGTCTACATAGCGTTCCTGGTGTTTTTTTAGTTGTTGTGCCAAGACATTTACATTCTGCATTTACTAAGTTTCACATATATCCTTGCAAGATGCATTGCAGGTGTGATCCCACCAGTCCCCTTTTTAATATCCACCTCTCCTCTCCCTCTCCTCCCTCACCCCCTCCCTCCCATTCTCAGGTCACAACTGGGTTACAGCTTTCATGTGAAAGCCCTAAACTAGTTTCATAGTAGGGGTGAGTACATTGGCTACTTTTTCTTCCATTCTTGAGATACTTTACTAAGAAGAATATTTTTCAGTTCCATCCATGTAAACATAAAAGAGGTAAAGAACACTTAGAGATCTAAAAATAGACCTGCCAATCAATCCTGTAATACCTCTACTGGACATATACCCTGAAGACCAAAAATTACATTATAACAAAGATATTTGTACCAGAATGTTTATTGTAACCCTATCCATAATAACTAAGTCATGAAAAAACCCCAAGTGCCCATGGATCCACAAATGGATTAATAAATTGTGATGTAGGTACACCATGGAATATTATGCAGCCTTAAATAAAGATAGTTGTGTGTTTTTCATAGATAGCTTGAAATCAGTTTAAGACATGTGCCACCTATGCCTAAACTCTTCTGTGTTCTAATTAGAAAAGGATGCTAGAGTTAAACAATAACTTTTTATACATCTATTGAGAGAATCATATAGGCTTTGTTTTTGCTTATGTTAATATAATGAATAACGTTTATAGATTTACTTATATTAAACCAGCCTTGCATTCCTGGGATAAAACTATCTTGATAATGAAGTATGAGTTTTTGGGTAATAAGCTGTAATCTATTGGCTAGGATTTTGTTGATAATTTGTGCATCTGTATTCATTATTGAAATCATCATTGTAAAGTTCTTCTTCTTAGTTGGGTCTTTAACTGCTTTGGTTATCAGGGTGATGTTTGCTTTATGAAACGTGTTGGGAGAAAATTTCTTTCCTCTTAATTTTTTGGAAAAATTTCTTCAGTATGGAAATAAGCTCTACTTTGAAGGTTTGATAGAGTAGTGTGTAGCCATCCAGATAAGGGCATTTTTTTCTTGGGAGAATCTTTATAGTTTTTTTTTTTTTTTTTTTTTTTTTTATATAATTGCTTAAAATTGGTCTGTTCAGAAGATTTATTTCAAATCCATCAACACAACAAACAAATTTTAAACCAGGACCAAATTGGTTTGATCCCAGGCTCTCAAGTTTGGTTCTACCATCTTTGTAAATCTATAAATGTGATACACCGTATAAACAAAATAAAGATCATATGATTCTATCTTTTGTTGCAGAAAATACTTTTGATAATACTCAGCATCTTATTATGATCAGAACACTTTGACAATAGGTATAGAGGAAACATTTTCCAATCTGATAGAGGCCATATACATCAAACCCAGACAAGGTCAATATCATATTGAATTGAGTAATATTAAAACCATTTTTACTCAAATCAGGAAAAGGCAATCTTGCCTATTGTTTCTGCTGCTATTGAACATTTAATGGAAGTCTTCACCATAACCATTAGGCAAGAGAGAGATCAAGAGTACACAGAGAGGATCAAAGGAGATCAAACTTATACGCTACATAGGTGATAAGATTTTATATCTAGGAAACCTCAGGGACACAACTACAAAACTCTTCAAAGTAAACAAGGAGTAACAGTGGCACCTCAAAATATAAAGATATGCTCACGTATCAGTGGATTTTATTTGTGCCAATAATTATTTGGCTAAAAAAATCAGTCAAGGACTCTATTCCTTTTACAGTAGTGCCAAAGAAGATGAAATGTTTGGGACTATCCCTAATGATGGGAAAGATCTCTAAAAAGAGAACTATGAAACTTTTAGAAATAAATAGCCAAAGTTGGTTACAAATGAAAAAACACACCTAAACACATGTTTATGGCTGGCAAGAATCAACACTGTTAAAATGTCCATACTACCCAATGTAACATACATATTGAATGCAATCCGCCTGGAAGCACTACTGTCATACTGCAAACACCTTGAAAAAAATATTTCATTTTACATGAAATCAGAAGAAACCTTGATTAGCCAAGCTGTTACTAAAAAATACATACAAATGTATTTTTACATTTGTAAGGAGAAATTTGTAAGGAGAAATCACACTACCAGACTTTGGATTATACTAAAATTAATAGTGATACCAAAAGCATGCTACTGGCACAAAAACAGAGTGGTAGATGTGTGGAAAAAATGAGGAAACAAAAGATGAACCAAGCTACTTATCATCATTTGATCTGTAAAAAGCCTATCAAAAACATTCAGTGGTTTAACAAAAGTTGCTGGGTGAATTGGCTTGTGAATTGTACAAGACTGAAACTGGACCCACACGTTTGACTATTAACAAAAATGAGTTGCACTCAATAAAGGATCAAAACTTAAGACATGAAACTATAAAAACTTTTGATGAGAGTGTGGAGGAAAAAATTGACCTGGGAGAATAATTTATGAGGAGGACCCACCCATACACACATCCACCCACCCACACAAGCCAGAGAATTGAAGCAACACCAAAAATACATTGCTGGGATCAAATCAAACTAAAAAGCAAAACCAAGAACACAGTAAGTAAGGTAGGCAGTCAGCCCTTAGAATGGGAGAAGATATTTGCAGGTTATGCAATGACAAAGATTTGATAACCAGAATCTACAGAGAACTCCAATGTATTAGGAAGAAAAGAACAAGTTACTAGTCTCATGTGGCTAAGAGATCTGAATAGAAACTTCTCTGAAGAAGAGAAGTGCAAGGCCTACAAACAAATGAAAAAATACTCATTATTCTTAATCATCACAGAAATGCAAATAAAAACCACTCAGAAATGTCGTCTAACCCCACTAGAGGAGTGAACATTAGAAAATCCACAAGCTATAGATGCTGGTGTGGATGTGGCAAAAAGGGAACACTACTGCACTGCTGGTGGGAGTGCCAACTAATATGCTCCTTTATATAAAGGAAATTTGGACATCATTTATGGATCTAAAAATAGACCTGCCTTTTGATTCTTTCATTTCTCTGCTAAGTATATATCCAGAGGACCAAAAATGAGTTTATAACCAAGATATTTGCACCAGAATGTTTACTGCAGCCCAATTCATGATTTCCAAGTCATGGAAAAAGGCCCAGTGCCTATGGACCCACAAACTGATTTATAAATTGAGGTAGAAATACACCATGAACTATTGTGCAGCATTTAAAAAGATAGATATTTTACCACAGTTATGTTTACATGAATGAAATGGGAATATATTCTTCTTAGTAAAGTATTTCAAAGATGGAATAACAGGTATCCAATGTACTCAGCTCTACTATGAAACCACTATATAAGCACCCATACTTCCATATGAAAGCTATAACCCAACTATAGCTGAAGAAAAGGGGAAAGAAGAGAAGGAGGGGAGAGGAGAAGATAAGATGTATAAAGGTAGTATAATTGGTAGTACCACACCTATTGTGCATTTTAAAACCATACATGTCAAATCTATGAAGTGCAGACTAAAAATGTCTTAACACAGTAATTAAGAAAGTGCAGTGAAAGTTTGTTGGAAGTATTTCAACTTGTAGATAAAACAAGCACATTACACCCTACAACTTAATTAATGTAAATAGCTAAGATTCTCTTAAAAAATTAAATTAGTGAAAGGAAAGTCTAATTTACTTAATCAAAAATTTGAATAAAAATTAGCAAACACACACATATACACATGGAAAAAATAAAAACAAAACAAAACAAACAAACCAACAACAGCAGCAACAGCAGCAACAACAACAATAACAAAAACAGAAGCACTATGCAATTATAAAAAATTAAAAAAAAAAAAAAATTAGTGCTTCATGACCACTCTAGATAGCTTGACAGTTCAAGAAAAAATAACCCACACAAGCATACACTCACACACTTTCACACACTGGTTCACTTACACATACACACACACTCTCACAATCACACAGGATCACAAGCACACATACAGGCATAAAAGAAACCAAGTTCTTTTCAGCAATACAATGAATATGCTACAAGCACAAAACTCAGAAATATTTTACAATGTTTTCTTTTTTACTAACAAAGATGCCTACCATGGGTATAAAAATATATCAGTGGTTTACTGTTGACTTATTTTTAAAGTTATCAGTGTTGCTACATAAAACTGCTTTCTGTATTTTAAAACTTTTTTTTTTTTTTACTTTGATGTATCGACCTTCCATGAGCCAAAAGACTTTCAGGTTGTCAGATAGAGGGTTGCTTTATTTTCCTTGAATTTAAAGTTCTAAACACTGGACAGAAAATGTCTTACTGCCATTTCAATAATGGGCAAACTTCACCATATTGGACTCAAACTTCATCATACAACTATTGAATTTAAGAGACATCTATATAACATTTCATCTTAAGAAAACTGAATACATGATCTTCTCATCAGCCCATGGACATTCCTGCAAATTTGATCACATCTTAGTTCACAAGTCTAAACTCAGAAAATTTAAATGTACAGAAATTATTCTTTGTATTTTCTCAGATCATCACACAATAAAGGTTGAACTCAACAATGACAAAAATCTGTGTACTCATACAAAGACTTGGAAACTAAATAAACTCATGCTGAATGATGTCTGGGTGATAGATGAGATTAAGCAGGAAATTGCCACATTTTCAAAACAAAATGACAATGAACACTTGAATTATCAGAATATATGAAATACTGCAAAAGCAGTACTAACAGGAAAATTTATAGCATTGCAAGCCTTCCTCAAAAGAATACAAAGAGAGTAAGTCAACAAGGAATATCTCAAGCAACTGCAAAAGAAAAAAAAAAAAAATCCTAATTCAAACCCAACAGAAGAAAAGATATAACCAACATCAAAGAACAATTCAATGAAATGAAGAACAAAGAAAAAAAAATTTTGAAAAGGTCAATGAATCAAAAATTTGCTTCTTACAAAAGGTTAATAAATATTTTATCCAGTGAGAGTTTATCTTAGTTAATGGTGAGAGGTATGGGTCCAGTTTCAGTCTTTTACAGATTGCCAGCCAGTTCACCAAGCACTGGTTAAATAGGGAATTTTTTCCCCACTGAATGTTTTTAATTGGCTTGTCAAAGATCAAATAATGGTAAATACCTAGATTTATCTCTTCGTTCTCTATTCTGTTGCAGACATCTACTTCTCTGTTTTTGTGCCAGTACCATGCTGTTTTGATCACTGTTGATTTATAGTAGTCTCAGGTCTGGTTGTGTGATTCCTCCTATTTTGTTTTATTTCTGAATAATGTTTTGGCTATTCAGTATTTTTTATGATTCCATATAAAACAAAGTATTATTATTTTTAATATCTTTAAAATATGACAATTGAGCTTTCATAGGAATTGCATTAAAATTGTATATTGCTTTGGGTAATATAGACATTTTAACAATATTGATTCTTCTCAGCCATGAGCACAGTATAATTTTCCATTTGTTAAAACCTTCATTAATTGAGAGAATCATATGGTCTTTTTTTTTAATTTGTTTATGTGCTGAATTACATTTATAGATTTATGTATATTGAACCAGCCTTGAGACCCTGGGATAAAACCGACTTGGTCATGAATTATAATTTGTTTGATGTGCTGCTGGATTCTTTTTGTTAGTATCTTGTTGAATATTTTTGCATCTCTATTTATTAGTGATATTGGTCTATAGTATTCTTTTCTAGTTGGGTCTTTTCCTGGTTTTGGGATCAGGGTGATGTTTGCTTCATAGAATGTGTTGGGTAGACTTTGTTCTTTTTCTACCTTTTGGAACACATTTAGTAATATAGATACTAATTCCTCTTTAATGGTTTGGTAGAATTCTGACATGAAGCCATCTGGTCCTGGAATTTTCTTTTTAGGGAGGTTTTGTAGCTTTGATACTATTTCCAAACTTGTTATGCGCATGTTACATCATAACAAAGATATTTGTACCAGAATGTTTATTGCAGCCCTATTCATCCTTGCCACATCATGGAAAAATCCAAAGTGCCCATTGATCCATGAATGGATTAATAAGTTGTGGTATATGTACACAATGGAAGTATTAGGCAGCCTTAAAGAAAGATGGAGATTTTACCTCTTTTATGTTCACATAGATGGAGCTGAAAAATATTCTTCTTAGTAAAGTGTCTCAAGAATTGAACAAAAAGTACCCAATGTACTCACCCCTACTATAAAACTAATTTAGAGATTTCACATGAAAGCTATAACCCAGTTACAACCTAAGAAGAGGGGGAGGGGAGGAAGCAGGAGATCGGTAGAGGGAGAGGGACAGATGAGATCACATCTGTGGTGCATCTTACAAGGATATATGTGAAACTTAGTAAATGTAGAATGTAAATTTCTTAGCACAATAACTAAAAAAACGCCAGGAAGGCTATGTCAACCAGTCTGATGAAAATGTGTCAAATGGTTTATGAAGCTAGTGTATGATGCCCCATGATCACATCAATGTACACAGCTATGAATTAGTAAAAATATATATATATATATATATATATATATATATATATATATATATATGTATATATATTATTTATATATATTATATATAATATATATAAATTATGTCTGGAATGGTTATTGCCCCAACATTTATGAAGGTTATTTTTAGGTGGTGAGATATAGGGTGGTTATTTGTTTTCTTCATTGTATTCTATTGTGTTGTTTGAATTTTTACAGTTCATTAAAATAACAATTATTAAAAAAAATCTTCAGTTATTTCTTATATTAGTTCATAGAAAGAAGTTTCATAGTGCTTTTTATAGAGATCTTTCACATCCTTTGTTAGATAAAAATCCCAAATGTTTTATCTTCTTTGACACTGCTGTGAAATAAATAGAGTCCTTGACAGTATTTTGGCTTAGCCATTGTTGGTATATATAAAGGCTATAGATTTGTCGGTGTTCATTTTATAGCATGAGACATTGCTGTATTCCTTGATCACTTCTAAAAGTTTTTTATTAGAATCCCTAGTGTTTTCCAGATATACAATCATGTCATCTGCATAGAGTGAAAGTTTGATCTCTTCTGATCCTATGAGGATTACCTTGATTGCCTTTTATTTCCTAATTGCAATGGCTAAAACTTCCATTACAATGTTAAAGAGCATTGGAGACAATGGGCAACCTTGCCTGGTTTCTGATCTAAGAGGAAATAATTTCATTTTAACTCCATCCAATACTATATTGGCTGTGGGTTTGCTGTAAATGGCCTCTATCAGTTTAAGAAATGTCCCATCTATACCAATCCAATATTTTTATGTGTTCTGACCATGAAAGGATGCTAAATATTATCAAAAGCTTTTTCTGCATTAATTGAAAGAACCATACAGTCTTTATTTTTGAGTTTGTTTATGAGCTTAATTATACTCATAGATTTACATATATTTCATATTTATAGGTATGTTATTTTATTTGTAACTATGATAAAGGGAGTTGTGTCCTTAATTAGTCTCTAATCTTGACTGTTACTGGCCTATAAAAAGGCAACTAACTAGTGGACACTGATTTTTTATATCCCGACACCTGTCTGTATTTTTGATGATGTCCAAGAGTCTTGTGGTTGAGTATTTGGGGATCTCTACTTATAAGATTATATCATCAACAAAGAGAAAGAGTTTGACCTCCTCTGCTCCCATTTGTTTGCCCTTTATTTTCTTCTCTTGCCTAATGTTATTGTCTACAACTTCCAGCAAGATGTTCAATAGTAATGGTGATGGAGAAGGCCTTGTCTGGTTCCTTCTCTTAGTGAAAAAGCTTTCAGTTAACTGCATTTAGTAATATATTAGTTGTGGAATTTTCATAAATAGCTTGAATCAGTTTCAGACATGTGCCACTTGTGCCTAAACTCTTCCCTGTTCTAATTAGAAAAGGAGGCTAGAGTTAATCAATTGCCTTTTTATGCATCTATTGAGAGGATTATATAGGCTTTGTTTTTACTTCTGTTAATATGGGGAATAACGTTTATAAATTTATGTATATTAAAATAGCCTTGCATTCCTGGGATGAAAACTACTTGATCAAGATGTACAACTTTTTTGTTAATAAGCTGTAAACTATTGGTTAAAATTTTGTTGAGAGTTTGTACATCTATATTTATTAGTGAAATTGGTATAAAATTGTTATTTTTAGTTGGATCATTACATAAATTCATTATCAGGGTGACATTTGCTTCATAGAATGTGTAGGAGAAAATTTCTTCCTCCTCAATTTCTTGGAATAATTTCTACAAAATTGGAATAAGCTCTTTTTTGAAGGTTTAATAGAATTCTGGTGTTAAGCCATAAAGTGATTATCCTTTTGTTACTTATTGATTCTATTAACAGTTTATATTCCCAGCATATGCCTCACACAAACTTTAACATTTTGTACAAGAGAGTAACTCAAGGTAACTCATACCTGATAAAACTTCATTGAATTACATAAGTAGGATGATATTTCTTTTTCTTTTTTTTCTTTGAGACAGAATTTTACTTTGTCACCCTGGATATAATGCTGTGGTTTAAACATCTCACTGCAACCTCCAAGTTCTGGGCATAGGCAATTCTTTTCCCTCAACCTACCAAGTAGTTAGAACTACAGTCACCAGCCACAACATATGGCTATATATTTTTGCAGCTTGGCTGGGGCCTGATTTGAACTCACCATACTTGCTATATTGGTCCAGCTCTCTCATCAATGAGTTACAGGCACAGCCCATAGCATGCTATTTGACTCCTACACCAAAACATACATTTGAGAGAAGTTTACAAATATACTTCACCAATCTACAGCCTCAATTTGGTAATAGCTAAACAGTACTTAAGCATATCTTCCTTGCTTGAACCATCTAGGTAATTCTGACCTTTTATTGGGTGATGAAAATATTGATTTGTTTATTGGTTTTAATGTGCACACCTGTGTGTCTGTGTATTTTTGGGATACATTTTCTGTTTGTGTCCCAGGCTAGTCTTTCAAGGACTCAAAATAGATCATAGCAATCTGAACTCAGGATTCATTCAATCCTCCTGCCTGAAATTCCCATGTGGCTAGGAGTACAGGTGCCGGTTTCAATGCCTAAATAATTTTTCACTCTTTAGTAGGCACAGGGTCTGATACTTACTCAGTATCTTCTCAGCACCCCAAACTTCAAGAACTCCACACATCTCAACATTCCAGAGGGCCAGGTTATGGTTTGAGCCACCAAATTTGGTCATTTTCTCTTTCTTAGTTTCCCTCCTTCCCTCCCTGTCTTTGCCCCTTCATTTTATGCTTCCTTCCTCTAATGGTCTCTCTCTAATTCATGTGTTTTCTCCATTCTTTTCTTCTCTTCATTTTTTTCTTTGCTCTATCTCACTCCTCTACACCTTGAGGGAAAGATCTGTGGTAAGAACCAAACAAACACAATTTATTAATCGATTCATGGATCGATAAGCACTTGGGCTTTTTCCATGACTTAGCAATTATGAATTGGGCTGCAATAAACATTCTGGTACAAATATCTTTGTTATGATGTAATTTTTGGTCTTCTGAGTATATGCCCAGAAGAGGAATTACAGTATTGAATGGCAGATCTATTTTTATTTTATTATTTTTAACATTTAAGTATTGTTTTTAATTGTTAAATCATAGCTGTGTACATTAGTGCAAACGCCTGTACCCATTCTAAGATGCACCATATATGTGGCCCCACCCATTACCCTCCCTCCACCAAAATCTTCCCTCTCCCTTCCCCTTTATTGGCCCTTTCCCCATCGTCTTGTGCTGTAGTTGGGTTGTAGCCTTCATGTGAAAGCTATAATTTAGCTTCATAGTAGAGCTGAGTACATTTGTTCTCCATATATCTTTCCAAGTGCCCATCGATCTACAAATGGATTAATAAATTGTAGTATATGTACACCATGGAATATTATGCACCCTTAAAGAAAGATGGAGACTTTACCTCTTTTATGTTTACATGGATGGAGCTTGAAAATATTATTCTTAGTAAAGTATCTCAAGAATGAAAGAAAAAGTACCCAATGTACTCACCCCTACTATAAAACTAATTTAGGGATTTCACATGAAAGCTATAACCCAGTTACAACCTAAGAATAGGGGGAAGGGAGAAAGAGAGGAGAAGGAGGGAGAGGTGGGTAGAGGGAGGGAGCCGATGGGATCACACCTACAGTGCATCTTACAAGGATATATGTGAAACTTAATAAATGTAGAATGTAAATGACTTAGCACAATAACTAAAAAAAAAAAAAAAAACAGGAAGGCTATATCAACCAGTGTGAAGAAAATGTGTCAAGCTTTTTATGAAGCTAGTATATGATTCCCCATGATCATATCAATTTAATGATTTAATATGATTAAATATATGATTTATATATAAAAAATATATGATTTAATATAAAAAATAACCAAAGTGATTCCTGAAGCTGTAGTATTGACCTTTTTAATTATTAAATAATAGCTGTGTACATTACTGCAAATGTCTGTACCCATTCTAAGATGCACCATATATGTGGCCCCACCCATTACCCTCCCTTGACCCACTTGAAATTGGTCATTAGTTGTGTGTAGAAATTATATCTGATTAAAGTTGTTATTTTCTAATAAAAGGGCTGTTATCTATAAGAATAATTGAAAAAAACCTTCAACAAAATGTAAGCAAGGATGAGTACCATAGCTCACACCTATAATCTCAGTAATTTTGGGGGGCCAAGGCAGAAAGATCACTGGTAGGTAATGAAGTTCATACAATACTGATCAACATAATAAGAGGACCTTGTTGAAGAATTAACTGATAAACTTCCAAAGTAGTCTTGGTATGTGCCTGTACTTTCAGCTACTGAGAAGCATAAACTTAGCAGAATCGCTTGAGCTTAGAAGCTTGCATTTTCTTGAGTTAGGATGGTAGCAATGTAGTTTTCTGATGCAAAGGGGGGAACACAATATTCAATCCATAAGAGATCTACTTTAGAGGTGCAGAAAAGTCAGATAGCATACAAAAAATTATTTACATGTATCACACATAGGATTTTTACAGAATTGCCAGTCTAGGTCAATATGGATAAATCAACTAATATAACACACTACCTTAAAAGAATAAAAAAGAAAAACCATATGGTCACATCAAGAAACACAGAAAAGCCTTTTGACAGAGATAACATATGTTGTTGATAAATATTTTAAAAATCTTAATTTGAAAGGAACATCTTCAGAACCAATAAAGGGATTTGCAGATGATTGGATACATATAAATGCTATATTCACACAATTAAATATTTTTCAACAATTAAAAGAAAAGAAGTGCACATTTATGTGAGAATATGAATGAACATTATAATTATCATCAACAAGGGAACAAGGCCACGTACAAAGGAGCACACAGAGAAAGACTGAAATCAGAAGAAAACATCAAGACAAGGCCAGTTGTCTGCTATGAGGTGGGGTTAGTGTTGAGGAAGATAAAAGAGACTGCTACTAGGTTTTGGTGTTCTTTTCTGGGGGACAAGAAAAATTCCTACAATTGTATTGTGATGATAGCTGTAGAATTCCGTGACTATACTAAGAAACACAGAAATTTGCACATTCAGAGGGTAAAATACTTATTTCAATGAAGCTATATGATGAACTTTTCAAAACATTCAGTGTGCAAAACACTCACAGCATAGGAATACTCAAATAGTTGGAGTATGTGAGAGACAATCAACCCTATATGCCTGCTCACAGGCAGGTTACCATGAATTGACATGGAAGTTACATTGTACCATCATACTGAAGTTGTCATTTTCTTTTTCTTTTAGACAGTTTCTGACAACTTCCCACTGGGAGAGTGCCCTGACTTCATAGTAGATAACAGCAATCATAAACTTTAAAGCTCAAAAGATCGTATTGCCTCAGCCTGCTGAGTTTCTGGGAGTCCAAGTGACACCCACAGTGCCCACTTACTTTGGATCACTGGGTTCTGCCTCTAAACATTTATGCATTAAAGGTTTTTGGCCACTAAACCAAATATTAAATTTGGAATATTTTTTAAACTATGGTTTATGGCTAGCAATAGTGCTTCCTGCCTTGACATTTTTTGAGGCTGCATCAGTTGGAATCTCTGAGCTTCTGAATTGGAGACCAACCTGAGCCCTACTGAGATTCCTAACTCTGAAGAATGATAATGGCCAGATGTTATGCAGCTCACTGTATTTCCAGCTGAGAAAATAGGTTCAGATTATGACAACACTTGATAATTGCTCCTTATCTATGATCACAGAGCACTCTACCAAGGGCAACAAAATGAGACTCTGTCTCTATACATAATTGAAGAAAACTACTGATAGGAAACTTACCCCTCATTTTTAGTTTTGAACATGGATCTAGAGCTGAAATTTTACCCCTCCATTAGATGTCAAGTAGATAAATTATTCTTCCATAGGACAATGGTGTTTTGAAGCCCGACTTAGTCAATTCTTTGGATTTTACATAGTGTAACCCTTTGATATATTTGATTCTTATAGTCACTCTAAACTGCCTACATTGTGAATTCTTGACTGCAATCAAGCTTTTCATGTCTTCCTATATTATCTAGAGTACACAGCTCACTCCTTTAGTTGGTGTCCTTCAATTGGGTCCAGTATTCCCTTGCCCAAATAAGTCATAGGCCAGAAACCTGACATCTCTGGACAACTCCTACTCATCATATCAACTGACAATATCCTAACCTACCAATTCTAAACCCACTTGTATTGATTCTTTGTCCACCCATGATAACCCAAGGCAACACCCATTGTAATGTCATCCACAGTGATCATGTAGTAACATCAGTCTTTAATGTCTTGGGATTCAGGCTTTCAGTAAAGATACTAAGTGGCCTTTTCTGCTCACTTTAGGTGATGTCCCTTATGTTTTTGAATTGGGACTCTTCTAAGACCTCTATCCACTAAAAGGGAAGTGATATTTCATTTGTGCTTCATTCATTCTATTGACATTTGAGATTCCTGGCACTATTCTGACAAAACAGTTGAGATTTTTTACATCAGTGTGACTCAAATCAGCATCATAGCTGACAAAACTACATGGAATTATTTAAGTAGATTTTTTTTTTTATCATAAAGAGTTTAACATTGTCTCACTAGGTATAATGTCATAACATCACAGCTCACAGCAAGCTCAAGGATTATTTCATTAGTCTGCCTCAACTTTCTGATAGCTGGAACTACAGGTGACAGCAATAACACAAGGCACAAGGTTTTTTTTTTTTTGGCCAGGACCAGGTTCAATTTCAACTCTCTTTTTTTTATGGGCCCAACACAATGAACACAGCCTTGGGTCACTATTTGAAGGATCTCTTTGATACTGAACCCAAAACATTCATTTGAGTGAATCTTACAAATTTACTTTTCCTGCCTACAACCTCTATTTGGTCATAGCTTCATATGGGTTAACATATCTACTTCGCTTGACAAGTCAAAGTAATTCTGGTCTTTTTAGATGACCAAAATGTTTGTTGGTTGGTTTGTCAGTTTGTCTGTATGAGGTTTTATGAACAGATATTTTTGAAATACAATTTCCCTGTGTGGTCCTGGCTAGTGTTTTATGGCCTCAGCCTGAATCAGAGCAACCTCAAACTCTAGGAATCGTTTAATCATCCTGCTGGAGACACTTATGTGCCTCTGAATATGGGTTCTTGTAATAATGTATAGATGACTTTTCAATTTTCTTACAGACAGGGTCATACACTTATTCTGTCTGTACTCAGGACCCTCTTGTACAAGAACTCTATCCATTTTAACCTGCCAGAGGGGTAGGATTACAGGTGTGAGCAACCAAGGTTGTTTGTGTTCTCTGTCTTTGTTTACTTCCCTTCCTCTTCCTTTTATCCTCCCTAAGTTTATTTTTCCACCCTGCAATTCAGTCTCTTTCATTTGCTTAGACTTTCCATTCTTTACCTTTCTTCATTTCATTCTTTTCTCTATCCCTCTACACCTTAAGGAAAAATTCTCTGCTAAGAAACAAAAATACTACACAAGTGATCCCTGAATGTGTAGTCTTCCACACTTTATTTAAATTGTGTGAATTGTGGGGTGTGTAAATTGTATCTGCATGGAATTGTTAGATTTATTCTACAAGCTCTTGTCTATGAGGGAAATAGAGAAAAATCTTGACAAAGAACATAAGTGTGGATGAGCACTATAGCTAACACCTATAATCATAGCAATTTCAGCGACAGACTCAGGAATAAGTTCCCATAAGCTAAGGTGTTTCTGTCTAGAATGAGCAACTCATTAAGACCTCATAGGTCCTAAATATGAGTGCAAACCTTCACCCTGAAGGGTGGCATGGGCATCTCCTCTAACCTTCTGAGGATAATGTCAGAGGGATCACTTGAGTTTTGAAGCTTACATTTCCTTGAGCTATGATGGTATTAATGTATTTTTTTTGGGGGGAGAATGGGAAACACAATAAGAAATATATAAGAGATAAACTGCATAGGTGCAGGAAAAGTCTCTTAGCATACAATATATTTTATACATATATACAAAATGGGATTTATTACCAGGTTTTTCACTCTAGCTCAATATGTGAAAATCAACTAATAGAACACATAATCTTAATTGAAAAAATAAGAGAAACCTCAAGATAAAAATCTTAGATGGGAATGGAACATATTTAGGACTACTAATTGGAACTACAGATGATCCTATACATATAATACATATACATATAATGTGCTATATTTACACAATGGAATATTTTTTGAATATCAAAAGGAATGAAGTGCAGATGTATGTTGCAATGGGAATAAACCTTAATATGATTATTATAAGGAGAGAAGGACAGTTATAAAAGACTACACAGAGCATGACTGAACTCAGAAGAAAACATGGAGACTTGAATTACTCCAGAATGTTTGATGCCTCCTTCCCAACTGCAAAATGTAGAGGATAACAGTAATACAATAACTAAGAAAAGCTGGTGAAGGCTACGTTAACAAGTTTGATGAAAATATGTCAAATGATATATAAAACCATCACATTGTGCTCCATAATTGCATTAATGTCCATAGCTATGATTTAATAAAAAAAAAAAAAAAAAAAAAAAAAACATGAAGACAAGTCCAATTGTCACCTGGAAGAAAGGGGCAGGTGCAGGGGAAGATGAAAGTGACTGATGGTAGGTATTAACTTTCTTTGTTTGGGGGAGAAAACAGGGATAGAGACTTATATTACGATGATAAATGTACATGACTGTGACTATACTAAGAAACAGAAAATGGCATGCCTGTAAAGAGTGAACTACTCATTTAAATAAAGCTATTTTAGAATGTATTCCAACACTTGAGGTACTCAAAAGTTTCACAGCATAAGAAGTACAAAAGTCATGCATCGTGTGTATACCTGATAGTCAACACTATTCCCTGCTCCCACAAAGGTTACTGTGTTTTAATATTGAAGGCACATTGTTCTATCCGACCAAAGTTGTGTTTTGTTTTTTTTGTTGTTGTTTGTTTTTTTTTTTTTTTTAGAGATGATCTACCTCTTTAAACTGGGTAGAGTGCTGTTACATAATCAAAACTAACAGCAATTTCCAACTCCTTGGGTAAATATATCTTTTTTTTTTTTTTTTTTTTTTTCTTTCTTTCTCTCTTTTTCACTTATTTGACCAGGGCCCACTGTGAGACACGTCTGGTATAGGGGCAGAAGCCATAATCCTTAGAGCCACAGGTGTGCTCAAGAGCTCAACAGATCTTATAGACTTTGCCTTCTAAGTTTTTG
>CAUYPK010166076.1:0-84143 GCA_963574355.1 Loris lydekkerianus | reverse complement strand
AAAGAGGTAAAGTCTCCATCTTTCTTTAAGGCTGCATAATATTCCATGGTGTACATATACCACAATTTATTAATCCACTAAGACTGTTGAGTGTGGGAAACCTTACCATATAATCTACCTGTACAAAGCAAAGATAACCTATCAGATATGGCATAAATTACCTCCATGAAGCCAAGGGAAAAGGCTAGATTTCTCCACAGACAGGGCAGAATTACTGTGCAGGTAAATTACCTGAACACAAGTTGATGTGTTCTGTTTTTGTTGCATTGTTGTAAGGACTCATTAGCATGATTGACAAAGTACTATGATCTAGGAACATAAATACAAAAAAGTGTTGCTATTTTTGTGAAAATTAAGCATAATTTTGATAGTCAATATTGATATTATAGAAACCCACTGGCCAGGTGAGGTGGCTCAGCCTATAATCCTAGCATCCTGTGAGGTCAAGGTGGGAAGATCCCTTGAGAACAGAAGTTCAAGACCAGCCTGGGCAAGAGTGAGACCCACTATCCACAAAAAGCAAACAAACAAACAACAACAACAACAACAACAACAACAACAAAACAGAAAAATTAGCCAGGTGCCATGGCAGGCACCAGTATTCCCAGCTAGTCTGGAGGCTGAGGCAGGATGATCACTTGAACCCAGGAGTTTGAGGTTGCTGTGAGTGAGGCTGATGCCATAGCATTCCATCCTGAGCAACAGAAAATTGTCTAAAAATTTTATCAGTCATAAAACTACTTTTCCTATAAAAGTTACAGCACCACATATTTGCATGGGTTCAGAGAAATTTATTGAGAGGTATACAGAAATAGAATGATCTACACTATTGCTGATTTGTAGCATATGAGTGTATATTCAAATTAGGGAATAAATTCTTGTCACCCGGTTTGTACATTGTGTGATTTTAGAAACAAGATTAATAAATTCATAAAAATTGATTAGTGTAGAGGAAGTGATCTAAATAATTAAAGGTGATTGAGTAGCACTTTTGAAAATTTAAAAAGTGAAAGGAATAATTTGTGGCTACACCAAATAGAACTTTAAGGAAAAGTTTTAAGTTTCTATCCTGTTGATGTCATAGGTAACAGGACATTGTGATAAATGGAAATATCCTGAAGAGGACAATTATGTAAATGAAAACATTCCCTGATGAGTAAGTCTATAAAATTATGTGCAGAGGATTTTCAAGGTTAGATTCTAGGCCACAGAGCCAGATCTCAAATCTGTATAGCCATCATGGTCTGCATCACAGCCTATAAATCTCTGTTTTCTCAATGGTGTGATCAACACCTGTTATTGTTTAAAATAAATAGTTTAGTAAAATGTAAGAATGTTGCTTAAACTGTAAATTTCCCTTTCAGTACCAGAGATAGTCAAGTTATCCATGTGCAGATGGATATACAGCAGTGTGTGTGTGGGTCCAAGTTGGGATAAAGTCAGCTACAAAAACTAAGTAGGTAAAATGCTAACAATTAGTATCTGACACAAAGTTTCTTTCAAAGATCACGTTTTTGGAAAGATTGTGAAGTCATGGGACAATTATGAATCTTAGTAGTCTAATTTTCACATATTTTTCTATATGCAAAAAACTCCTTATTTTTAAGTGAGTCTGTCCTAAGTCCCAGGATTCAATTAGCTCTTACATAACTTACATAATTAGGCAAATTAGCAGAATAAAAATTAGTTCTTGCCAAGGTAAGAAAAGGAAACAAGCAATGAAAATATTTGGTAAATATTTAGGACTTGGAAATTTGGCTTTAAAAAACATTGGAAAACTTATTTTTAGACTCTTAAATTAGTTTCTGTCTGGGTTGGTATTTTTTCTTTTACCTCAAATAGAAGCTAACATTGAATAACTTTGAATATTTTCCAAAATTTTCAAAGCTTATATGGACATGTAGTTATTATTTGTGCTAGATCAATATAGGCATTAAAATTTATATTACATCAGAAATGACAGTAGAATATTAACTTTTAAAAATAATCTTCCATATGGGTCGATGCCTGTGACACATGGTTATAGCACCAACCACATACACTAGGGCTGGAGAGTTTGAACTTGGCCCCAGGCCAGCTAAACAACAATGACAACTGGAACAAAAAATAGCTGGGCCTTGTGGCGGGCACCTGTAGTCCCAGCTATTTGGGAGGCTGATACAAGTGAATCACTTAAGCCCAAGAGTTTGAGGTTGCTGTGAGCTGTGAGGGCACAGCACTGTACTGAGGGTGACTCTGTCTAAAAAAAAAAATAATAATGATATGCCATACTACAGTAAAGAAATTATAGTTAGCAATACTTTATTATGTATTTTAAAATACTTATAATGTTCTCAACACAAAGAAAAGATAAATATTTTAGTGAGGGATATCCCAATTATCCTGATTTGATCATTACAGATTATATAAAAGTATCAAAATATCCCATATTTCCCCAATATATGCGCAATTATTACATCTAAATTTAAAAAATTAATTGAGATATTACTGCATGTACAATGAAAGATCACACTTAGTTGTGAAATCAAAAGTATACATTGAATATAAGAAAGAAAATACGTGGGAAACATTATCTTTTTCAATGTATTTTTTGCTTTTCAAAGCAAATGTCTTATTTCTCGCAGTGCTCCCCATACGGTGACATTCTTATGCTCCATAAAAAAATATCAAAGCAACAACAAATGCTTTAAGAAAGATGGCAGGCTCTGTTTGTAATGAGATAGTGCATCAATTATGTTTAATATTGATATAAAATATTTCGAATTGTGATTTAAAGAAAAGTATGGAAGAGAAATATGTTGATGAATAAGGTGTATAGTTTGATATTATGATAATACTAGTTTTGGTTTGAGGTATTGTGTTTATATTTCCTTAGACTTATTTTGGGTTTCACTGCTGCAAATTATTAAAACTTGATTCATTTATGAATTCTGTTTATCTCAATTCAGTTCAAAGTGAATTTCCTTTTCCTTTCCATGCAAGAGCTCATCTTGAATGTTCAGTTCAATGGGACGATAATGCATCATACTGTGGCTTAGGAAATAGATTTTTAAACTTAATAACAGATATCTTAATAACAGATAGTACAGATAATCTTCATTTCTATTCCAGAGGAAACACAAAGTTTATTTTATTAGGCTAATGACACCATATGGAGCATTGTCTAAGTATATGATTCAGGAACGCTGTAATCATAAGGAAAATAAAATGAGTTTAAAGTCTAAAGTTTAGCTAAAAATAACTCTAAAAAGCTATCTCTTCTATTTTCACTGGAAACTTATTCAGACACCAATCACATAACAAAAGGTTGAACTTTGATACCAATCCTCTATATAACCACAATGTTTGAACTGAAGAAATTCCAAAAGCTTCCTTAAGGGGTTATTTGAATGGCTAAACTTATCATTATAAATAAATTAAACCTCTAATCAAAGTTTATTCCTCTAATTGCCACCATGTCCTCTTCCATATACTTGAGAAATAGTCTGTCATTCTCTGGTATGATTCCTTCCTAAACCTACAGATTGTTATTAAATCACATTCAACCCTCTCCCTATGGAGTTACATTTAATCATTTTTGAATAAAGAAATACATATTTTGTGTCCATTCATTATGTTGATCACTATAAGGTGTATCGGATATCAACAATGGCATGATATAGATACAGCCATGTGCTGCATCCTCATGGAGCTTAGTGATTAATAATTGGAAAACAAGGCAGTTGCTACTATGATGATTGGGTGCACAATTTCCTGGGAGCCTATACTGAAAGAATCCAGCCCAAAACAAAAGAAGGGGAAGTTTTCTAGAAAAAGAAATGCTTGGGCTGAAATCTTTAAATTACATAATAGTTCACTAGATTAAGAAAAAATATTTCTAAGATTGTTGACTTTAAGTTTTCTCACAGACACTTAATGCAGTAGAAGTTTAAAATAACCGATTTAATTATAAAATTTGCAGATGATCTATGAAAAGGTAGGGATGTCAAATACTTTTAAATGATAGGAAAGCTGGCCGGGTGTGATGGCTCACGCCTGTAATCCTAGCACTCTAGGAGGCTGAGGTGGGTGGATTGCCCTGAGCTCAGAGGTTTGACACCAGACTGAGCCAGTCAGACACTGTCTCTAAAAAAAAAGAAGTGGGGCATTGTGGCATGCACCTGTAGTCCCAGCTACTTTGGAGGCTGAGTGAGGCAAGAGAATTGATTTAAGAGTTGGAGGTTGCTGTGAGCTATGATGCCACATCACTTTAGTCAGGGCCACAAAGCGAGACTCTGTCTAAATAAATAAATAAATGAATAAGTAAAAATTAAAATGATAGGAAGGTTTCTCAATAGCTCTAGTTTTTTAAGTAAAGTAGCAAAAGAAGAAGAAAAACAAGGATTCCAAATTGGGAAAAAATGAATGCATACGTAAGGCATTCTTGGTAGAGTTAAATAATCAAATGGATTTTGTTTAATGTACAGAAAACAATTTCTCTATGGAAGAAGTACAGTGGAGCAATAGGTCTAGTGCAGATGGAAAACTATGTCAATACATGAAATGAAAAAATAATAATGGTACCACAATTAGTCAGGAAACTTTTATTTTTTTCTTTATATATATTTAATTTCAGATTAACTGAGGGTACAAATGTTTGTTACATTGGTTTTAATACTGAGGTAAAGTTCAAGTTGTAGTTGGGCCCTTTACCCAGGGGTTGTGCTGAACACCCTCACATTGTGCACATTAGGCAAGATCCCACCAGTTGCCCCCACTCCATTCCCCTCCTTGCTAGACTATATTTATTTTTTTCTTTTGTGTGGGCATGTAGTTGTTTATATACTGGTTTCATTTACTATTGAGTACGTTGGATACTTTTGCTTTCCAAACTTGAGATACTTTGCTAAGAAGAATGTATTGTGTATTAGCTCTATTCAGGTAAACCCAAAAGATGAAAAGTCTCTATCTTTTCTTATGACTGAAGAGTGCTCCATGATATACATATACCACAGTTTGTTGCTTCTACGTCTTGGCAATAGTGAAATGATGTGCAATAAACATTCTGGTGCAAATTTCCTTGTGATAATATGATTTTTGTTCTTCTTGGATTTCAAGATCAAATGAAAGGCCAACTTTTCATTCTTTGAGTATTCTCCATAATTCTTTCCAGACAGAGGTTATATTAGTTTGCAAGATACCTTTCTTGTGATATAGATGATCTCTGTCACCATTGGTCTCCCTATAGGCTAAATTATGATAGGAGGGAAGGTGGGGCTAGATGGCCTTTCCTTTCTTGCCTTCCACCTTGACATTTGGTAACTGTATGAGCTACAGGAGGAACAAGAATTTGATTTTCAATAATTTGATTTTTTTTTTTTTATTGTTGTGGATTCATTGATGGTATAAGAAACCAGGTTACATTGATTGCATTTGTTAGGTATAGTACCTCTTACACTTGTTCCTTGCCCCCAAAAGTTGTATCACACACTAAGACCCCATCCCCTCCCCCCAAATGTTCATTATCCCTAATTATTAGAGAAAGGCAAATCAAAACCACCCTGAGATATCATCTAACCCCAGCAAGAATGGCTCACATCACAAAATCTCAAAACTGCAGATGCTGGCATGGATGTGGAGAGAAAGGAACACTTTTACACTGCTGGTGGGACTGCAAACTAGTACAACCTTTCTGGAAAGAAGTATGGAGAATCCTCAAAGAACTCAAACTAGACCTCCCATTTGATCCTGCAATCCCATTACTGGGATCTACCCAGAAGGAAAAAAATCCTTTTATCATAAGGACACTTTCACTAGACTGTTTATTGCAGGTCAATTTACAATCACCAAAATGTGGAAACAGCCTAAACGCCCTCCAACCCAGGAAATGATTAACAAACTATGGTATTAATATGTATACCATAGAATACTATTCAGCCATTTTTTTAAAAAATGGAGATTTTACAGCCTTTGTATTACCCCGGATGGAAGTGGAATACATTATTCTTAGTAAAGCATCACAAGAATGGAGAAGCATGAATCCTATGTACTCAATTTTGATATGAGGACAATTAATGACAATTAATGACATGGAGAGGTGGGGGGAGGGGAGAGCCGAGACAGGAAACTTTTATTAAACTTTCTAGGTTTTGTGGTTATAGAGACTAATGTGAAATATTATTTCGTGTTTTATGCTCTCAAGCATCTGTAGTTCACTTTGGCAAGTCAGACAAGTAAATTGGTCTAATTTACTTTATCACATTGTGATACATGATAAAATATTGATTAAGACAGAGGATCATCAGTACATAAGAAGTCAAGAAATTTCAGGAAAGCTTCATGGAGGAGTTACTGCTATCAATCTTGAGAACAGAGTAGGAGTTAGCCATGCAAAATCGTCTAGACGATTGTTGAAAGAATCTTTCTCTGACAGAAGGAGCAAAACAGCAACTTAAGTTGGTAACTAGAATAAATAGCAACTTGGTCCGGGTGGCAGGAAGGAAACTGTGCAGAAGGTAGTGACGAGGGTAGACAACAAAGGCTGAAATGATCATGAGAAGTTTGCATAAAATTTTTAGAAGTTTGGACTTCCTACTGAGACTAAATAGATGACTTAAAGATTGTTAAACAGGGGAGTAAAACAAATTGGTTTGAATTTTAAGTAAAAGTTTCAGGAAGCAAAAGAAATTCTGAATTTTAAAACCTGCATACACTGTACCATACATACATATCGCTAAAAGCTGGGAGTCCACTTCTCTTCCTATCGAACTAACTCTGGAGCAAGGTGAGAGCCTGCTCCAAGGCGAATTTGTGATAAATGTTGAGCCTGAAGCAAAAATGGATAGTTAAAGATTTCTAGCAAGGTTTTAATTGAGGTATCACTTGACTGGAAAGGATGTAGCACTCTTTTATTTCTCTCATCAAGGGAGAAACAGTGTTGGTGAGATCATAAGTCTACTGGTAGGCATGTTAGATGTTAGATATTTATGGAACATACAAGTTGATATATCATGAATATCTATGTCTATGAAACAGATAAATTATAGTTGGACATCTCATAAAAAGTATCTAGATGGATGATGCAAACATTTATCTTCAGTGAATAAATGGTAATTTATGAAAATTAAATGATATTTGTAAGACTGAAAAATACCTTGCATGGCTACTAGATTCTATGAAAAACTAAACCTCTGGAAAAAATCTAACATTGTGTGAGCAGATAAAAAGAAGAATCCATGAAGTGAGCTGAGTAACAGAAAGTGAGAGAGGAGAAAACAAGGTGGCGTCAAGCAACTTTGTCAACCAGAATCAACTGCAAAGGACAGTAAAGGCCAATGGAGTAAAAGATCAAATAAGAAAATAGTATTAGAGTAATAGACTACTACAGAAAGATTTTGTTTCCAAAACAAGACAATTATAATCCCTGGCTACTGGCTAATTATAAAATATTCTTTGTTTGAAAATTGGTAGGAGACTAACAGAACTAAGAGACTAAAATTAGGTAAATGCCCCAATTTTCCTATGAGTCGATTGCAGAAACTATAACTCATGGCTACAATGTCTGTGAATGCAAAATTTCATGACCACTCAGGAAAAACAATCACCTGAAGCTACTCTGGGTTCACTAAAACTAAAAATTATGGTCAGCACCACTGTGATCTTAGTAGACACATGCATTAGGAAATGAAAGCCCCTTTTTTCATTTCAGCAAGTCCCCAGATGACTGCTGTGATACTCTCCTAATTATCCAAAAAGAAGATTGAAAATCCATATATCAGAGAATCAAAATTTGAAGAAATCTAAACAGGATTGGCTTTAAAGAATGAAATTTAAAGAGTAAGTTACACAAACTAGGAGAGGTCAAAATCTAGCTTAAAAGAATATGAAAATTGGGGGGAATTGAATTAACTACGGATTGAATAGCCCTTATCCAAAATACGAGACACAAGAAGAGTTTCATATTTTAGATTATTTTTAAGATTTTAGAATATTTGCACACAAATAAGGTAATACCTTGCAGCTGATACTTAAGTTTAAACATATGATTCCCATATACTATATTGACACAGCTGGAGGTAATTTTATACAGTATCTTAAATAATTTTGTGCACAAAGCAACATTTGTGAACTTGAACCATCAGAAGTCAAAGATGTCAGATGTGAGATTTTCCACTTTTAGTATCACCTTAGTACTCAAAATTTCAGATGTTAAAGCGTTTTGGATTTTGGATTTCCAGATGAGGAATAGTAAACTTATATAATCTCCCAAGGAATGACACCCTAATATGATGACTGAGAGAAATATAAAGAACATTTAGATCAAGTGGCTAGGGCACCAGCCACATACACCAGCACTGGTGGTTTTGAATCCAGCCTGGGCCTGCCAAAAAACAATGACAACTATAACCCCAAAATAGCCAGGTGTTGTGGTGGGGGCCTGTAGTCCCAGTTACTTGGGAGGCAGAGGCAAGAAAATCACATAAACCAAGAGTTGGAGGTTGCTGTGAGCTGTGATTTGTTACAGCACTCTACCCAGGGCGATAGCTTGAGGCTCTGTCAAAAAAAAAAAAAAAAAAAAAAAAGAAAGAAAGAAACAAAGAAACAAAGAAAATAGCAAAATGAAAATCAAACAACAAAACTGGAATGAACCTCCTAGATTTCATTAATTGACATTTCTATATATTTTAAAGGTCCTAGGAAAGTAAAAATACAGGTTATGAACAAAAAATGATTAAGAAATTCCAGTGTCCAAAGGAAGATGAGCAGTACCTCATAGATACCCTAAATTTAAAATAATCAGAAGAATCAGGGCTACCAAACAGCATAATTAAAGTTGTTAATTGTAAGTAACAATAATATGAAGGATGGCAAAGAGCGCTAACATACTTTAGGAAGGATATGACAATTCTCACCAGATATCTAGGGCCTATTGTGAAAAGAGAGATCATGTCTACTTTTTATTATGCTAGGTCTCCATGATTGAATTATAGGAAAGTGTATGCTGAATTAATGTGAAATAGTGATTAACGTTATCTCACTTGTACGGCTAACTATGACCTTGTAAGCTGTGACTAAATAAAACGTCTGACTATCAAAATAATGAGTTATTTGCTGCTATGATCATCCTAGAAGCATTTATGACCAGACATTTTTAGAGCCTATAAATTTCTACAGACCTCAAAATTATTTAAATTTAATTATAAACTTTCCCATTATTGTAAGCCCATTGGAAAAATAAGACATGCTTTTCGTTTTGTACTCAATTTACATTAATCTCAACATCAAGCATTATTCTTGGAAGAAAAAGGAAGAATAATATGACAGAGAAGAAAATGATTTGGAGTCACTTGGCATATCTATGCCTAGTCTACATTTATCTCTATGACTTTGTCTAAGGCCAAAGTGCCTCCGTGTCTCTCTATATCTACCCATAATACACATAGTATTGCCTACAAAAATATAATCTATTTTTATTTGACTTCCCTTGAAAGTCAATATTTTGTAGCTCACTATAGTGGCTTTTTTCCTCACTGGTGTAATAATTTTAGTAAAGCTCTTCTGCACAGTTTATTTTTTGCAAAATAAAGCATAGGAAGAAAGATAGGCAGTGCATAATAGAAGATTAAACTTTATTATTCAACAGATCACCAATGGGAAACACAGACTGTCCTATTTTTACTATAATTGGAAGAGAATGTAAGTTTAATTTATGAATAATGATCTTACAAAGGATTCTTAATTTTGAAAGCAATCTAAATACATAAAGATGTGCAAGAAATCAGACAAGTAAGTGAGGCCCATAGGAAGTGGAAGGTTTTTGCTGATGCTGAATTCCAGTTTATTTTAGATATTAATAGCAGTCTCTAAAAGATAGATTGGCAAACTGAGAAATCTGGTTAAATTTTCAAGTCAGCTTAGTTCTCCAAACTTTTAGTTAGCACACACTGCACGCTAAAGACTATGCAAGAAATCAAGCCTCAACATGAATAGAACCTTATTTGGGGTCTTTGGTAAGTGGAAGAAAAAATTCATTCACGCAACTTCAAGTGTTGCAAGATTATTCAGAGGTAATTTGGGGATTAATGAAGCAGAACTCCCACAAAGCTCTAGGACGTCAGAGGTTCACAGATATAAGAGTGTATTTTCAGAACGATGAGAGACATGACGCGTCAGTGTACTCCTAGCGATTGGAGGAGCGTGAATTCTTGGATCTTCTTACTCTACTGTATTTAATAGCTTGCATCTAATAAATAGACCCATGTATTGCTCTATTTTTTTTATTATCCTCTATGTTTGCTTGATTCTTTTACCATCTAATTGCATTTTGCCTTTTCACTTTATCAAGACTCAGCTTGACTTCTACTTTTCATCCTCAGCCCTATTTTCTCCCTATACAACTCTGACTCTGTTTCCTGAATTCTTACATTTTTCACGTTCAGATTACTTGTATAATCCTTCCATGTTTCCTTTTTTAATTTTTAAGATAGATAATCTAACATACTAAAGGTACCCTATTTAGTTCACTCATGGAATATTTCCGCCTTTGATTATGTTGAGCATTACAAGTCTAGAACTATAGAAACGTGGTAAAAATGGAAATAATTATTATCTTTAGAGATGCAAATTAATTGTCCCAGAAATTTAAAATTGATTATTACCTTTGTGAATTATACTGTCCTGGATCCCTTTATAAATTCATTTCAGAATTTTTCTTCCTTTAGATATGACTTTGCTCTTTTGATTATCCTTTGAACTAGTTGGAAGATCTTACTGGTCCCCTCATTAATTAATGATGCACATAAATTATTTCATACATGTTCATTTACTACTTTCATGAGAGTTGTAGATATGTTCACTTTTAAAATGCATACTTTAACACTTAAAACATTTATAGTTTATCATAGGCCACTGTCTAGCTGTGGGAAAGGTACCTTCCACAGTCCACAGAGTGGTGGCTAGAAGGTGAGCAAGGGAAAAGAGGGTGCTGGTAACAAGATCATGTTGGATTTTTTTTTAAATTTTTTTTTTTAGAGATAGAATCTCATTTTGTCACCCTTGGTAGGTGTCATGGCGTCCCAGCTCACGGCAACCTCCAGCTCATGGGCTTAGGCGATTCTCTTACCTCAGCCTTCCAAGTAGCTGGGACTACAGGCACCTGCCACAATGCCCAGCTATTGATCACGTAAGATCTTGTAGAAATTTTTAATACTTTGACACTAATTTTGTATGAGAAGGGAAGCAGAGAAGTGCCAACTGATCGACACTTTCTGGCTAGAGTTTAGATAGACAACAGGGGGCTTAGGGTAGAAACAGAAAAATCAATTAAAAGACTATTATAGTGATCCAGAAGGGAGGTGATAATATCATGGACCATAAATCAAGCAGGTAATGGTAAAGTAGTGCAAATAAATAAGTTTCTTACTATCTTTTGAAAGTTAAGCCAATAGAGTTTGCTGTTGAATTAGATGCAAGCTATGTGAAAATGCGAGAAACCATCAATTCTATCAAGATATCGGACCTAAGACATTGCAATGGTGGAGCATTTAAGGATTGTGTGTCGGGAGGTGGTATGTGAGAGCATGTTAAGTTTAGAGAACTCATTAAATTTCTGAGTATGGATGTGGTGAAATCAAGATCCATGAGAGAATTCTGGACTGAGATCTAATATTTGGAGTTATTGTGTCTATCTTATGGTATTTAAATCTAAAGCATTTTTGAAACACACAAGCACTACCCAAAATATGAACAAAGAGAGGCTATTAATTCAGGACTCCCTATATCACCGAAGTCGGCCATCTTTACTTGTCCTTGGCAGACTTCGCAGGGAAAGAAGAAAACTTTATAACAGGGAACACAAAAAGGAAGACTTGAGATGTGCTCTGATTGGAAGTTATTGCTATAAAGAGGCTGGATTTAGGCTAAATAGAAATGAGGCCTGTTACGTATGTGATTGGTTATAGAAGGTTGTTGGCTCTCTTTGTTTGATCTAGAGTTGGAAGGTGGAGAGAAAGGAGCAGAAGAGGATGGCACAATAGGAAGCATTTGTTGACAAAAGGCCTGACCTATATGCAACACTTACTGCAAAGATTTCAGCCTGGCTGCCCAGGTGTCATTTGTGGGTCAGAAATACATTATCATATGTAGTCCCTTTATGTCTTCAGTCTCTCATAATAGATAAAATAGATCTTGGTAACAGATGTGGGTAGAAAATACAGGGTACAAATGTAAATGCATACCCTCACCTACACCCGTACCAATGCCTGTAGAATTATATTGTTGCTATACTTGATGAATCCAGGCAATGGTTCTCATGGCTGCCCGTGGTAATTTTAAGCTGTATGTTTTTGTATATTTTCCATGGTGCTTCTGATCTAAATTGAACTTGTCTCTCTGCAAGGACAAAAACTCACTTAACTATTGTTTTTGGCTTGTTGAACTGACACCTAAAGGGAACAACAATCAAATGAATTATGTATTGACCCTTGAATATTTTATTGCTGTGTCGTGATACCTAAGCTAGCAATCAAGGTCACTTGGAAAGAATTAGAAGGATTTCCTGAAAAGAAAAGAAAAAATAAATCTGGGCAGCATAACTTCATAATTAATTAATTTTGTCCTTATTGTAATTTTGTCCCCTTTTGTCTCTTTATGTCTTTTTTTCCTTTATTGCAATTTGTTGTTGTCATGTTTTTCTTTTCTAAATTTTGTGGCCTTCTTTTAAAGAATAACTTCCAATTGAGGAAAGCTGCGTACTTTCCATTTTAAAGGGCTGTCCTTGGGCTGAGGATCACTACAAGTCCTCTGGCACGATGCAACTTTTAACAACTGTCCGACTGTTGTGTGGCTTTTTCCTCTTGCGACTTGGCTCTCTGGTTTCCTGGGCTGCAGCTTTTCATTAGAATTCCGGGCATGTTGCATCATGCTGGCAGCCCTCTCCTTCCCTTTATTACCATGCCCTTCCTTTTACCCCTTTCACTTTTGCTTCTTTTGGATCTGTTGTTACCCAGCTTCTTTTACCCTCTTTGACTCGCCTCCTTGTCCTCTTTGTCTTCTTCTGTTATGATTTATGATGTTGCCCTGCTTTTTCCTTTTTCAGACTGTCTGCTTCCAAGCGAACTCTTTACCTTAAACCATGGTCAATACTTTGCCTACCTAATTGGACTTTATTTGTAGTTAATTTTTTAAATTCAGATTCAAAATAACTCTCATCAATAGTTAAATGTATACAAATCCGTTAGTATAATTTTCCTATCCCACTTTACTAAATTTTTAGAATCTAATAGCCTTTCAGAATGCTCTATTCTGAAATTTTACGTTGGAAATGATTGTGCATTTCTTTGAGTGATTCCTTTTCCGTAAGATACTATATAGGAGCCTTCTGATTTCAGATATCTGGTAGAGGCTTGTTAACACTTATTTGTTTTTGTAAGAGGTAGAAGGAGGAGAGAAGAGGTATGCATGAAGGAAATGCCATGTAATGTGCCACATAACACACAGCAAAGGGATCAGGCACAGCTAAAATATTAGTTAGAGTATATTGGGGGAAGTGCACGTAACAGAAAGCAATGCCACATAATCCAAAAACGTGACAGGGGGATTAATTAGGAGAATGTATCTGTATGTCTTGCAACATGAGGGTGGAAATTAGCAAGTTTTAAACATCAGTAATAGGAATCTTTCATTATTTATCATCACACGGGTTTTATTATTTTCTGCTTGTCTTTTTTCCTCAAGGAAGAAAATGGCTACCCCACTAATTAGAGATTCAAACGACCAGCAGACATTGAGACAGAATTCTCTCTCCCAGGAGATATTCAAGGGGAAATATCCCCAAGCAGAAAAATCTACTTGGCTTACTTTACCCAATCAGGTCCCCTTAATAATTATAGTGTGGTAAGGAGGGACATTGTGCAGATTTCCAATGAAGTTTGTCTTTCAAATGCTTTGTAATTGTTTAATTTGAACAGCATGCCAATCTTGTCAGGATTTAGTTTTTGTTGTTGTTGTTTGTTTTCATTTGTAAAATGAGGATATAGTACTTACCTCATTAAATAAGATGAACAATAAGTGCTAGCTACTATTATTGCCAAAATAAAACATTAAATGCAAACATATTCTAACCATTTAATTACAGAAGAGCACATTCTAATTTGGTCACTCACATGTTTGATACATAGTCTCATTCTTAAGAAAATAAACATTAATAAGGCAAGCAGCATTTACCCCTTAGTATTATTGAGGCTATTCATACATGGTTGACAGTACTGGCAAATATCCACGATTATCTAGGTCACCCAAAGTACTGCAGAAAGTAGGGAGGGTATTAAGTCTTTCCTAAAGCAAGGATATTTAGATAATGGCAAAAGATAAATGACACCCAAGAGGATTAAACAGACGAGGATGTCCCTTTGAGGTCTGTGTTCATAAATTTATTCCTGCAGAAAATGATTAGAAACCACGGTGAGATTGTAAATTGGAGTCTTATGTCATTGGAGGTTCAGGAAAATATGAGGAATTTCTAGTACTTGAGGCAGAATGAGAGCGGCACTGCCACGGAAGGCTGTGGAGGAGCATGAGAAAAGATACAGGCTTCAGTACTTTTAGAAATTTATTGGAGACTCACTGACTAGGTGCGAATGATATTGGCAATGAAAGACCTAACAGCGGCATAACAGTTCCTGATGTCACAGCCACAGTAGCTACTATTGCTTCCAGAGAGCATTGTCAGATGAAGTGCAGTGTTGGTGCATTAAAAATACAAATTGCTCTCTAATTTCCAGTATTTTTATCTGCATCAGGATACGGCTGTGGGGGAACATGAGTTCTGTCATATTATAACAAGAAAAATCACTCAAATATCCAAGATCTAGGGTAAATATGCCCAGAGAATTTTTATAATTTAGATTAGCATCTCCCAAGGCATATTGCACATTTGATGTTAACATGTTATATGGAACACACTAGACTAAACAAAGATAAATAGATATCTTTACTGGAGCATCTCACAGAGACTTTAAAATGGCAGTGTGCCTTATGAAGTCCAAGCTAGGAATATTTAATATGCTGAATTTCCCAGACATATCTGATGTCAGGGCCATTTTCCACCCTCTACCTCGAGACTTGGTATTCGAAAGTCCCCACTGCAGGAAGCATAACTTTACTACATTATTTTTTTCATGTCACCTGATAATTATTCCCAAATTAGTCAGATATAATTACCATAGCCTGTCCTACAGCAGGCTAATTTTATAATTTATCAGAAGTACTTCAAACTCCCCTGTACAAATACTTTTTGTACTAACTTAACACTAATAGTTACAAACCCATGTCATTTGGACTTTTACATATATGATTTTTTATGTATAAGACAATGATTCTAAAATTGTGATATAATCAATTCACTGTAGGTGCATAGATCCTATGGAATAACTTCTTGTTATTTATAATAATAATAATATATTCCCATTCCCCCTTAAAACTTTTTCCCTGAATATACCCACAATTCTGCTTGGATTTTTGGATCCAGAATGCGCAATTATCAAATTCCTATTACATCCTTTAATTACTCTCATTATCATAATTTTCCCTCTTGTGCTTTATTATGTACCAGAATTTATTACTATCATAATTTTACTTGATGCTTTTGGTTCACTGTTATTGTTTATGATTTACATCTGAATATTAAAAGTCATTTTACAAAACGTATTTAATATTTTAGTCCCCTGTCTCCAAAATTTTAACTTTACATTTTATAAAAAAAAATGGTACATAAGATACTTAATTAGGATTCTAGTTGTTCTTAAAAGAGAAATACATGTTTCCAATTTTTAAAAAAGTACTGGTGCTATATTTCTAAGTTAATGTCTCTTTTTCTCTTTATTTTCATATTATTTTCAGATGAAATCTAGGAAATGGTCCTTAATTAAAATCATTTAACATTTAATCATTGATTCTTCTCAGTCATGTTCAGTTCTCTTGAGAGCTGAGACATGGTAACTGGGCGATGAGAAATTAACTTGCAAGTTGTAGTAGGAGGAGGGTCATTCAATTGTAACTTAAGGTCCACATGCATTTCCTTATTCTGTGAAACAGCCACACTTTATTTTATTTAAACCATTGGTATTTTAATCAATCCAAGCCTTTCTATTTGTCAATTATATTCCTGGCTGAACGACTTTACTACAGGTTCTAACAAAATGATCTGGAATCATTTTCAAGTTATTGTGTTAATTACATTCTAACGCTGAACAATGTCATGAAAGTTGTTGAGAGAAACATCTAGAATTTCTTTCAAATTATTTATTTAAGCAAAATTGGCCATCTTTGTTACTATCATTAGCTTACATAGAACACTTACCATGTGTCGCATTTGTATCTGTCTTAGGTCATTCAGGCCACTTTAACCAACTATTTTATTTATTTATTTATTTATTTATTTATTTATTTATTTATTTATTTTTTATTATTATAGATAAAAATATGCACCATAGATGTGGCCCAACCCATCACCCTCCCTCCACTCAAACCTCCCCCCTCCCTTCTTATAAACAATAGAAACTAATTTCTTACAGTCTTGAAGGCTGTGAAGTTCAACATCAAGGCATTAGCAAGTTTGGTGTCTGGGAAGGAATAGCCGTCTGCTTCATAGATGGCAGCTTGTTGCTGAACCCTCACAGGTTAGAGGGGCTGAGGAGCTTTCTTTAATCGACTTTGCACTAATCCAATTCACCAGGGCAAAACCTTCATGACTTAATGACTTCCTCCAAATCCCCACCTCTTCATACCACTACGATGGGGACTAGGTTTTATCATAAATTTTGGAGAGACAAATTGGGATCATAAGCAATATGTAATCTATAATTTAGCATTTGAAGAAAATGAGGAGATTCTCTTGTAGGGATATTAGTGTTCTGTCAAAGGCCATCCAGCTAGAGAGTAGCAGAGGTGAGATCAAAGCCCAAGTCCAGCTATTTTTAGAACAAAACTATAATCTATTAAGCCATTCTTCCTTCTAGTACACTTTTAGAATTTATTATCAAAATCTACATTATATAACAAGTTTTTATTTGAAGATAAAAAAATACATTACACCATATTAACTATGTTTTGTAAATTTGTATGAAGACAAAGTATCACAGATGGGAAACAGTTCAACAACTTTTCTATGACCCACTACTAGGCTTGGAGTTTTTTCTTCACTCTAACAATGCTGATACATGTAACAGTCCTGCAGCTGTAATTCTGGGGCACCTGCTCCATGCTTCAAGGCTTTGGGAACATAAAAATAAATTTACTCAAGGAAATATTAAAACTTTTTTACAGGATAGACTTAAATTCATACCTTTTACCACCACAGGGCACGCTTAAGCATGGTGTTTACTTTGGCAACCAATATTTCCTTTGGTGCTTTTATTTCACTATAAAGTTAGAATTATCAGAAGTATTTGTGGTTGTTCCCTCTATAACTGCTTTAATTCGTGTAGCAACTTGGTCATAAGGTTTTGAGAAATTATCCTCTACCAATCACTTTTATGGCTTTTTTTTTTTTTTTTTTGCCTTTTAGCACTTTTGAGACAGGTGATATTAGAAGAAAAAAAGTTTTACTATTTTTTAATTTTATTATTTATAGTTTGGGGATGTAAACGTACACATAAAGTCATTTTTCCAGCAGCACAGTGTAATGAATCACTGAATCAAGTACAACTACATCCGGAGTCTTAGGTTTAAATCCCCCCTTAGCAAGGCATTATAACATTGCTACTAGAATTTCTTCTTCAGTAGGTCTTTGGTCTCCGGGATTCCAAGAATGAATCCACAGACCACAGATCAGTGGTAAGACAGGATTTATTTTACAGAAAAGAATACACAGAAAGCAGCAGAGCTTCTGGGAGAAGGAAAGATTTAAATCAGAAAATCTCTCTCTGCCTGGGCTCTTTGTCTAGGGGCACGTAGAGTCGCACGGGTTCTTTGTAGTTACATTTGGGAGGACTTGGTAACAAATGAATGGATGCAGTCCCTTCCGCTGGGGCAAGATGAATGAGTGCATTAATGAATAGATACAGTCCATTCGTGAAATTGTCTAGGCCTAGGAAACTTACTGAAATTGACGGGGCTCGGAAACTGGGGGCGTCCCTGTTCAGATGCAAGAGCAAGGGAAGGGAGACAGAGGCGGGGTGAGACCCCACTGCGCCCCTTGTGTTATTAACCTGGAAGTGCCCCTCCCCCAGCAGATGCTCTACACTGTGGCCGCTGTAGCCTTCCCCGAGCTTCCCCATTTCTCCTCCAATGCGTTGGTTCCTCTGCCAGAGCTGCCTCACCAACAGCCCAGGAGGGAGACCCCAGGTCCTCCTCCCAGCTCTGCTGAGTTGGCTGGTGCACAACCTGCCCTGTATCAACATGAGTATTTTAAAATTATATAACCCCTTTTAATCCCAATTGGCAAAACAATAAAATTTTGACATAGCAGAATATTATAAGCAATAAATAACACAACATATATGAAAGTACTTTATAAACTACAAAGTGTTAGGTGCACAGCATCTTTCCTTTCAAATAGGTCTAAGAGTAAATATGAATTCCAGTCCTCATACTAACTTTTAATTTTACTAAGTATTTACTTATCTAACAAATGCAATTGATATATTTATTTTTAGAGTATTTCGATCCTGAGCATATTTTAAATAGGCTCAGTGGTAGGAAGACAACCATTTTTCTTCCTTTCCAACCCCTTACCAGTCATCCAACTCGAATCAACTTGTCCCTTTCAACTGTTGTTCCCACAACAGAAAGGACAAACGGCAGTTATTACAGTTGTTAAACTATGAAAAGATGACAGTATGTGTTTAAATGATCCTCATTAGTTTGATCATTGTTGAAAACAAAGTGATCTCTACTTTGTTCTGTTTGAGAAGTATGAAATCTATGTAAGTAAATAAATACCTCCTAGCCCAGCATGGTGGCTCATGTCTGTAATTCCAACACTTTGGGGAGCTGAAATGGGGAGGATGACATAAGCCCAGAAGTTTGAGGTCAGCCTGGGCATACTGAGACCTGTTCTCTAAAAAAAATTGTAAAAATATATCCAGGTGTGATGGCATGCACCTGTAGTCCCAGCTACTCCAGAGGGTGAGGCAGGAAAGTGCCTTGAGCCCAGGAGTTGGCAGCAGTGAGCTCTGATCACACCACTGTACTCTGTCTAGCCTGGGCAACAGAGCAAGACCTTGTTCCTAAAATCAATGGATAGGTAGCTAGACAGATATCATAAATTAAGTTGGACATGCCGGATGCACACATGAGACATTCAGGAAGTCCTAATCCGAGAGTCAGATGTAGGAATAGTCAACACGGTTATTATATAGATTGATAGATATGCTTTCTCAGAAAATATTACAATAGAGAATATTTAAGAGATGAAAGACTACAAACTGATTACAGCAGATTGTAAAAAAGGATTTTTCTTTTTCTTAAGGCAATGTTAAAGGTGACCTGCAAAAATTAAGTCCATTTAAAAACCAGACATTATATATAAACTGAGTTTGACAAAACTCTTAACTGAAGTTGCAATTATATGCTACACATATCCTGAGTTGAGGTTTGTAGTTCTGTTTATTTTAAACTTGCCATAAGCAGTAAGTAACCAGGAAACACCTTGAGAAGTCTCTATGAAGTTGCAAAATAAATAAAATTAGATAATTGTATAAAAATTAAGCCCTAATAGAATATACACTCGTGAAGTCAACATGATATCACAAAATAGTTCCCAGGCTAGGAAATAAAGTGGATTAGGATTATTATAAACAGGAACTAGTATGAAAGGAACAGATTCAGGTTTTCAGGGGTCTAAAGATTATATAATTTGGAAGAATTTCATTCAGAAATAAATATGTTAGCTTTGAAGAAATTCTCATAAGAAATTCTACCATCTGGACACTTTGTTCTGGCTTCTGCCTGGTCTTGGAAGAGACCTGTTAAAGAACATGAGCTTCTTAGCTTAAGGGTAATTGTACCATGGAGTACAGATAACTGAATGCTTCAGCATATCTCAAAGAAGAACATGTCAATAAGAAAAAAGTGGATCAGCCAAGAAATTTAATAACCAGGAGACTCCTTGAGATAAATATTGACAATGCCAGGGAAAAGAATCATAGCTAATAGATTTGAGAATTTTAGTTTTGTCAGGAAAAAAAAAAAAGTCTCTATTAAGAGATGACTCCATCTGGCTATTGTAGAATCTTACCAGGATCTGATTATATAACAAGCCAATACTGGATTGATCTGTGTCCAAGCTTCCCCACTCCACTACTCTCCCAACTCCTGTACCCCAATACACAAAATTAATCAACCTCTCTGTTCTCTACTGAACGTCTTATCATAAATCAGTAAACAAGGTAATTGCATACATGAGGGTATTTTCCAGACCTGAGCATTGCTTGATTATCACTCTAGAGGTAATTGGCAGTCTGATGAATAAGTGACCCAGAAATTCTGCTTTCACCAAGGACACAGCTATTTTACTGTACATCTCTTAATATTAGCAGAGATTGTTCTAGTCTTCCAGACACAAATAAATACGTTCTCAAAATAAATTAAGAGATTATCATATGAAACTTCAAAAACATTAGAAATCAGAGATATATACTATTCTCAATGCTATGCGGCCACCTTCTCTGTTCCCTGTAATAGTATAAAGCATGCTATTTATTAACCTTATTTTTCACAATTTATAGCAGCTCTAATTCTTACAGAAGGATCCATAACTACTTCAGGCAGGAATAATCCAGTGTCTCTATTTTGCTTTATGAAATGTTTTAAACATTTCAAATTCTACTTCATACCATTATATCTACAAAAGCAGAAAATGGTGAAATAAGGAGGAAGGAAAAATATGAATGTGGAATGGGGCTTCTCTTTAATTTAAACCACCTCTGAAATCAGACACTAATGCACGTCAGCATTGATCTATTGGGTTTTATTATCTGTTTATTGTTGCATTTATTCGTCTGTGCATTATTTATTGACACTCTTCTACTAAGCTGGAATCAGATAGAGACTAGACTTATTTTATTGTGGGGAAGTAGACTGTTGTGGAAGCAGATAGCACAGCACACACAAAGATGTGCACATGATGAAGTATAGATGTATATCATCTGTTCTACAACATCTTACTGTGCCATGTAAATTACAGAGTTAATTTATAGAGACGAAACCCAATTATAAACTATATATGGCTCAAGCATACTATAAATACGACATGTTGACTACTGAATTATTCATACTCTTATTTTCAAGTAAACAAATACCTCATTATTGCACGGCTCTTCTTATTAATTACCTCATTTTTCAGTCATATATCTGTGAAACCCAAGCAAACCCATAAATAGTACTCTTAAAACACCAAAAAAAAAAAAAAAAAAAAAAAAAGATGCAATTTTGAGAAGGAGATATTGATCACTTTGGTAGAGTAGTTTTACAGGATTAGAAAGAAAAATATATTATTTGTGATAGAAAGGATCCCAAGCAGATGATGTGTAATGGAGAGTAATTTAGTATTTTGGCTGTATGGATACTATAAAGATTCAAGTTTAAGGGGCCTCTGTGAGAACAGGGAAACAGAAATATGTCCAGGGACTGATGATTTGGGGCTGAAGTTAAAAGTGTGTTTGATATGACAGGAACAATCTATACATGTGTTTGTGGTTCTCTGCTCAAAAGTGCTAATTTATTTATTTATTTATTTATTTATTTATTTATTTATTTATTTTTTTGTCTTCAGTGGCTTCCATAGACCTAAGCAGTGCAAAGAGTCTGTCTGAGGTTGCAATGAGCTATGACACCATTGCTCTCTGCTCAGGGCATAGGGTGAGACTCTGTTGCAACAAAAAAAATTAAGATACATAAATAAATATTGGTGATCCCATAAGACTATCAGTGTTTGTACATATTTTTATTTCAGAATATCACACTGCCAATATTTTCCTGTTCATGCTCTCTTCAATGGAGACAGTATGATCACTGCTTTAACAAATCCCAAGCCACTCCTAATGTTTGGACTATTTTTCTTGGCTGTGGCTACCAAATTAATGGAGAGAGGGAGTAACAATAAATTATTAGGATTAAAATGAGTCAGCATTTTCTGCGGTTTTCTTGCTTCTCAAGTAAACGTGAATACTCTTTAAGTCTTAAGAAAATCTCACTTAGGCATAACGTAAGTCTTTTATGTGATAGGTAGCTCATTATCTTCATCAACTAACTCAAGCCACATAATATGGGAAAATCATACTTTTATTATCACATTCAGTTCATATCCATTAATACAATTTCAGTTAACTGTTGGTATAATTAAAAATAGCAATAAGGTATGTGAAGATAAGCCAAGTTAGATGAATGATAAACTGGGCATAAATAAACAGATAGATAGATAAATAAATAGCCACACACCATTCAGTTATTACTTATATGAACATTTATATAGCCTTTACTATAGCATTGCTGGACTGTGAAATTACTCTCTTTTCCTATGAAATAAGTGCAATGTTTTCTTTAAAACAATATTTGAAAGCAATATCTTTTTATGTGCAACATTCAAATCCTCACTTAAAGGTATAATTCCATTTATATTACAGAGCATTAGCACCCTGAACCTGCCATTCCCTAGGATCCTGCAATAACCTTAAAAAGTATATTCACTTTATAACATTTAGAATAAATTGCATGATAAAGAAATAATAAACTAATCAATCATACATAAGAAATAAGTAATGTTCAGATCATTAGGTACAAAAGAATATTTAGCAGGGTTGACACTGTGTCATTGCATTATACAGATATATAGTAGTAGGACATGGTGGCTTCAACAACTTCCGTAGATTGCTTACCTCACACAAAGTTAGTAGATAGGAAGGTCTTCATCTTCACTGTCTTCATGTTGACTAGGCTAAGAAGGAAAAGCAAGAAGAAGGGTCAGGATTGCTACCTCAGGAGTGGCAGAGCCATGACAAAATCTGTGTATAACTGTACCCATAGTTCAAAGTCATGTTGTTCAAGGGCTAACTGTATGCATAAGAAATACTTTAGCTATTTGAATAAACCTCTGCAGAGATGATCTAAAAAAACCCTACCAATCCAACCTGTTTCAATATTTGAATGTATATGGGATTTATAATATAAAATAATAATATAGCTGTTGGGAGAAAGAAAGAAGGTCTGAAGAAGTGCAGAGTGAAAAGAACAACAAAAAGGAATTGTCAAGAGAGATAGCTGAGATAATGCTGTATCTGGCAACTAGTTTGAATCTTTTTTTTTTTTTTTTTTCCCAAGAGAGCAAACATTTAAACATGCTTATACAGAAAAATACTGCAGTGATATGAATCATGAGCATTGGGCTCAACACAAAACATTTATTTGATTTTAAAAATAAAATAGGTAAGACAGTTTTTTATCTCAGTGTGTGAAACTATCTGGGTAAGGTTACTGCATTTAATGTCTTCACTTCCCTTTCTGAAAGCTTTGAAACTCATTCCATGATCAGATTGTTCAACAGTGACCATATAGTTTTATTTTAAAAACCCAAGACAAATGAACAACAACAGCAAAAAACAAACTAGGTCATACTGTCTAAAAAATTAATGTGCCACTTGGAAACATATTAAAATTGGGTAACTAACTGAAAGCAACAACAAGCAATGGATACAGCAGAAGATTTATTGGCAAATGAAATCTGAGTTCAAGTTGCTGGATAATCTAACAGAATGTTTTCATTGTCTCCTTAATTTCTCAATTAAACGATTTAATTATTTAGGATTGTATGAGTGCTGAAATTGGCCATTGGATCTCTGCATATATTTAATATAATATATGTCTTTCTAGTTTACACAAGAAAAGCCAGTCCAAAGGGTACAATCTTGCTGTGATTTACTAGACAATATGTGATATGAATACACTGATAGTTCCGCAACCCTACCTTCAAAATTAACAATAGGAATAACATTTTGGAGAAGGTAAGATTTCCAGTACAGAAAAATTACAAGGGTTATCCAAATGATTTCTGCTTCAGAGCTTGACAATACTCATTTTCTTTCAAAAAGTATTAACTTAATATTGTAAAAAGAAATTATTTTATGTTCAAGTGTATTTGTTTTTCATTTCCTTGAGCACATCATAGCATTTATTCTTGTGTTTACATGAATGCGAATTCTCATACTTTTGTGTAGGCTATTTTATGGAAAATAAAAATTCAGGCTTGAGTTTTCACAAGTACTATTAAAATTGACCCTATCATATTTAAGCTGCCTAGCAAACAAATAAATGCTGTGGTTTTTTTGTTTGTTTCTATTTCACTTGAACATCAGTGTTGAGAAATCATAACCCTTTTTTCATTCAGTTGTAAGCTGGCAAATGCATTATATCCTACAAATATAATAAGCACAAGCACGGTACCTATAATAAACACAAAATTCACAGAGATAATAAATAGCCAAAAAAAATCTTAACTCACACTAAAATTAGTTCAGAAATTTAACAAAAACAATTAAGTATTATTTCACTTTTAATTTTCCCGGTAGCTATCTATGAGTAGTAAAAATTCAGACTTGCAACTAAGGACTTTCACGCACGGTGCTCCTGCTCTATAACCCATGAAGGAGGACCGTAATGAGAGAGAAGAGGAACTTCATGAGCTGGAAAGGGATCGTGCAATGTCATAAACCTGGGAACCGGGAAACAGAGACATAAAGTAAAAGAAAAGTTGTTACGAGTTTGAATCAAAATCTCACCAGAATGTTTACCACCCAGAACAAAAACAAACGAGGGGGAAAAAATAAAGCAAAATTATTAACCATACAGCAGACTCCACAAAGCTCAAGACTAAAAGGGTAAATGAGTCACATAACGTGACCGTGGGTTATGAGAAGGCCAAATATTTGTCCTAAGGAATGAGCATATTTCAAAATCAATGTTTCCTCTAATTATCATTATTTCCACAAGTATGAACATAACCCAGTGTCTACTATTTGGGGTCTTCGTAATCTTTCTTTGTGTGAAACGTGAACGTCAAATAACGTTTTCATTTTAAGCCAAGACCACTGAATTGGCTCTTCTCCTTTGTTATCTGATGATGCGCAGTAATAAGGCTGAAAAATACACGCTCAACATCACAGATTCCATGTGACCTTTAACAAAAGCAACTCCAGTCCCTTGCTGCTGTGTCTCAGGTTAATTTGTTCTGCACGTTTCTTCTTCCTTAGTACATTAGATCCCTTTTCTAAAAAAGCCAGTCTACAGACTTGGAACGGAACATGGGTCTGAATCTATGGATCCTGTTGTCTTATAAAGACCTGAGGGCATCTTGCTTTTTGCATTTTATCTGTAGTATAACCATATTTCCATGTCATTATATACAGGGCTTTGTTATTCTTTGTATCAGTTGTAGCATGCTGCATTGCATGTATGTATCACAGTTTTCTGTTGCGTAATTCTCTGTTGATGGGTGGTTTCCAGTTTACTAGGAGTAAAAATAATACCATATATTTTTGTTTGTGTGGTATGATAATTTTCTCTCCCCCAAAACTCCATGTCCTAATCGCAAGAACTGGTAGATATGTCATCTTACATGGCAATGTGAATAAATTAAGTAACTGGAGTTACAGAGATTATCTTGAATTATCAGAGTAGGCGTAATATAATCACTAGGTCTCTAAAAATGGAAAACCGAGGAAGAATAAGAAAGTTTGAGAGAGCTATAGCTGTGGAAAGATGCAACCACACTGGCTTTGATTATGGGGGGAAGACCCACTGGGCAAGGGATGTAGGCAGCATTCAGAAAATGAAAAAGATAAGGAAATGGATTCTCCCTGAGATCCCCGAGAAGAAAGTAGTCTTCCAAAATCTCGACATCAGCCCAGTAAGTCCTGTGTCTAACTTCTGACCTATGGACATGTGAAAGCTAATACATGTAAGTGTTATAAGCCAGACATTTGTGGTAAATTTTTTACGATAGCAATAGAAACTTAATACATTATACCTACAGTAACATTTGTGTTGATACCACATTCCAGAAATACACTGACTGAAATAAAAAAATCAGTATACAGAAGATTCATAAAGTTCGTGTGCAATTTAAAATAACCAATTATTTGTACTATCCTGTACAGCTATCCTGTCCTGTGTTTGAGGAGGATTATTAAAGCTGTCCAGTTGGAAAACACGTCTTTTATAGTTAAAGAAAATCTCGTGCATGACAAATAGCATTGCTGTCTTATCATCCTCTGCACCCCTTTACTTAAAACATATAAAGGTTAGATATTATTGCTTATAGTTGTAGAATAATGCAGAGTATTCTGTTTTCAAAACGAAATCAAATAATGTCAATTGCAGCATTGTATTATAAATAATGGAAGACATAAGCCAATCTAGTAAAATGTACAAAGAAAGCTATAAATTAATTTTCAATAAGAAAAATAAAACTTATTCTTGTTTCAGTTATCTGTTAAATGGGAAAGATGTCCATGCACCATCTCCTACTGGACTGTGTGGTAAATGTTTATAATGTCAAATACAGTGGCATTATTTCTTTTATTAATAGTGTCTATTATTTCTCTTAGTAGCTGATGAATATAGTCCATTAGGTGACTTTTAATTCCCACCTGTTCAAAAAACAGAAAAATCCACTGATATTTTTATATCTGTGTGATACATTTTGTTTATTTTATATGAAAAGATACTCCCTTTACTGACACCAGGTAAGTGAGATGTCTTATTTCTCTATGTATACAAATATGCAGGTACATATTAAAAAATTAATTGACAATCTCAGCCCTAATCAAAATAAGCCAAAGAAAATATGTTTAAGGCACTAAGACTTTACCTTGGCTTCCTGTGACCTTGACTATTTCACCCCTTTCCTAAAATGCATATATCTCTTTCAATGAAGAGAGATGTTAAATTTGCATCCTTTGATTTTGCCAAGCATAAATTCTTCCACCATATTCTACTATTCCAAGAAACCTGCCCGTTTTATATAATAGCCGTAGAGGTCTTCATTAGTACACAAATTAAATTAATTGTTGCCAATGATTTTTAACCTATTATTTCCATGTTGCAAACATATTTAGTGTTAATGTTCAGATGCTGTTTTCTTGACTCAAAACAACATACTTAGTGAAATTTTCAGGCACCAGAGGGAATTGGTGCTTGCACCGTTTTTTTATTGGTAAAGCATTCTGTTAGTAACTCACTAATCAACTTCTTTAATACTTGTTCTTTAATATCTGCCAACTCCTACGCTGGCCTATAGAACAGGGCTTGAACAAATGAAATTTGGCTTTGAAAAATAAGACAACACTATGGCAAAGGACTGCACCACATCACTTTTCCTAGGTTGACTGACACAGGGAACAGAAGCAGAAAAAGTGTTTCTGAATTCTCAGTAATGATTTTCTCTGATGTAATGAGACTAGGATATGTGTTTTAGAATAACAATGTCAAATATATTCATGAGTACAGTTTATTTTTAGAGTACAATAACCATTTTAAATGTGTTGTCTTTAGTACTGTCCTTCATAGTGCCATGGTTTCCAAAGTCTGTAAATGTTAATAATAGCAGTGTGGAAAATATTATGTTATTTTTGCTGTGAATTGGAAAAACCTCCTTCTAGGAAGTTGTGCAGTAAATCTATTGTCAAGTCGTGTTTTCTACCAGCACATCTCATGATATATTACAAATGAAACAGCCTGAAGACTATCTTATGGCTAAAGCTTTCAATCTCAATTCTGATCTTGTCCCTGAACTGAAGGCTTACTTAAAAATGTTATGTTCCCCAAAGATACATCAGAGAATACCATAACTGCTCTGACACTTTATGGGCGGTGTAATGATCTTCCTAACCAAACCTCTGAAAATTTGGTTGGGGGCAGAATGAATGATCTCTATCAAAATAGCAGCTGAATGTCATAAATTTTGCTGGTGGGGCTTATTTTTGAAGCCGGGAACTGTTTTGCCAACACTCTACTTTTAAGCTACAGAGCCTGTGGTTTAATTGCAAATTTGATTCTCCTGTCACTGAAAATAGTGTCTGTTATTTGACTCACACACTCAGACTTAGGTACCCAGGAAGCTTCAACATTACTGTGTGTTCCTGATAGTGTAAAATAGTGTAAAATCACTATTTGATAGTATACACTTATAGCTCTTTCATCCTAAAACTGAACCATCAACCTGACTTATTGTCATTAAGAGATATCTACATATCAGTCTTTAGTTTTCTACAGCTTTATATTAATTTTATGCATGCAAGGCAATGCCTGTGAAAATAATGTCTAAAGGAATATTTCCTATAATTGGAGGTGCTGCTTAGCTATTTCAAACTAGAGGAAAAAAATAACCCTGGATCTATTTCATCAAGTACTATAGAAATGTTAGCTAATTAATACAGGTCAGTATTATAAGCCACAAATTTGTGGTAAATTTTTCAAAGTTTAAAAGAAGTTAAAATAAGTGAAGTTATTTGAGTTTAACTTGAATGTTTCCTTCAAAATAAATAAGAAATTATAGATCCATAATGGTAAAGAGAATTGTACTGTGAATTGGTATAAAGATTGGTCTCAAAGAATTAGTGTGAAATAAAGAAAAGACATTGGTGTAAAGATGAAGAAGTAGAATAATTTTCTAGGATAAACAAAAAAATGCTTATCAAGGTATATGAGGAGAGCATATTAAATTGCATAAGTATTTTAAGTATTACGTTTATTGGTAATTTGATACAGCATGATATACATGTTAATTAACAATGATTAGATAAAATCCTGGCAAACATTCTCCTTGTACACAAAAGATAAGTGAGTGACCCGAACAGACACGGGAACATGTTTCTTGTCCATCGCTGCTAATTTGTCGTCCTTACAATCTTGATAATCTCTATGGGTTATTTCCATTGATGAGTTAATTAATTAATGTTTATTATCTGAGTTTAGTAAAAGAGCCTGGGTAATCCCATTTATCCCCCCGTTGATCAGCATGAATGAATAAAAGTGATGAGCATTTCTCTGTAAGTGAAGAGTGAATTAAGTGCTGGCTAAGACAGGACAAGTTCATTTTAAAGCGTCAGCACTTGACGGTTACTGTACCTTAATAATGAACGTCGTAGGTTGCTTTTTGTATTTGTCACTGTTTTGTAAAAGTGCTGCATCTTCATGTCCCCTTCAACACACTGGAATGAGTCAGCAGCACAGATGTTTAGACTGAGAAACCTAGTCCAGTTGTTTTGTCATCTTCAGAACAACAAAATAAGTGTAATTGCCAACCTGAGCCTGTTTTAAATGACAACTGATTAGCTTTCTAGACCCTGTTCTGCTATATTGTTTGGATGAAGACCAAGTATCATCATACTAAATTCACCTCTTCCACATCAATAGTATCCATGATTGTTGGAGGATGAAGGGGTAGAACTTGGGTAGAACTTGCCAAAATGAAAATATTTGTTGTGGGGAAAAGTTTTAACAAACATAAGTCCATATTAATCTGAACGATTGACTACTCTGATATGCCCTTCCTTCCCCTTGACTAAAGCCTTGACTGCAGCCCTGTGATCCTACCTATCTTCTAGAGGATTAGGACTCTGAACCCAACATCTGTGGACAATCCACAGCACTGCAATATGAGTGACCAGTACTGAGCTAGTGACACTTGTTCTTGGCTTGATGGGCAGCAGCCATGAGCCTTTGATTACTGACCCTTTAGCCCTTGCCTGGACAAATAAATATTTTGCTTCGTAGTTCTTCCTAACTCCATTCTGATTTCCAAATTTTCACTGGGCAAGACCAAGACTGATGGCCGGCCTCTTCTCATTCACAACCTTCTGCTTTCAACTTCTCAGTCACACATCTCATCTGTTTCTTTTGGGTTTCAAGGTATCTGTCTGTCTCCTAAAATGTTGAGGTTTCAGGCAACTGCCTGGGTCCTTGGTTTCTGGAGTGCCCTTGGTAGAGAAATGAAAAGACACTGCAAAGTAAAGCAAGGATGGAGCAGAGTTTGTTGAGGAAGAGAAAGATATAGGCTTATAAAGCAAATACATTTACCATAGACAGCAAATGGACCCCTGTTGTTGGGACAAGGGAAAATTCAAAGGTCATGATCACTGATTCTCTTTTGTACTGTCTGGTTAGGGCCTGATTCGGGGTTAAGAAGTCACCTTGAAACCTGATTGTTACTGTGCATACAGACATCCCATGAGGCTTTCTGAGAACCCATTGGAGGGTGTGGACTGCCCTATAGATTTAAGCTAATGACATGATAATTAGTCTTAAGGTTGTTCTAAGTCACATTTAAGACTCTATTGTAGCTGTTGTTGGGCTGCATGGAGAGTCTTGTCTATCTTTTTTGCAGTTGGCATGCTACATTTGATTGGTAGATTAGCAGGACATTCCCTCCTGGCCAGATGTGAGCAATCACTTGGGACAAAATTAGGGTGGGGATCACCAAGATGGAGGCCTGTGACACCCCACCCCTTGTCTTCTTTTCCCAGGAGAGATGGGATTTCGAGCTAGCTACCTAACATCTCTATTAAGAACATCATTTGGCACTTGGTATTTTCTTTATATCTGGGGTTTCCAGATTCTTTTATAACTTCCAAATATTACTGCTACTATCACGACCACAGCTATTAGTAATAAATGTTTGTTCAATGCCTGTAGTCTTTACCTAATGTTTCTAATTACTTCGTGTACCTCAGTTGATAAGCTTCTGACAAAAGGCCTAGAATCTGGGTGTTTCTTTAAGTTAAAGAAAACTAGTTTCAGAGAATTAAGGAACTTGTTCAAATTTGCACAGCTGGGAACTGACATAGCATTTATTTGAACCGATGTGGGTCTGACTCATGAGAATTTTGAAGATGGAGTGTCTGTGTCTAGTCTATCTAGTCCCTGTATCTTTACATTCCAGTCACTCAACATAACCTGTTACACCTGCGGATGTTCTTCAAGCTGACAAGGATCATGCCACTAAGTTGCATGGCCTTGAACGGCCTTGCATGGCCTTGCCTTGAATCTTAGGTTTCTAAGTATTTCTAAGTTACGTTATTTCTTTGAGGGAGTATTTTCCCCATTCAAACACATTCAAATCTTCATATGTTGGATCACTTATAATTAATGACTCCTCCTGTACATGATACTAGCTGTCTATTGGCTCCATGTGTGTTTTGTATTCTTTGCCAAAGTATTTCATTAAAGCTACTTAAGATGTGATCAATAGCTGATGAATAACTTCAAAGGAATGTGTCTAAAATCAGATGCCTGTGGGGCAAAGGAAGAGGAGCCATGAGATGAAGGATTTTTTTCTTTCAGTAATGTGTTCTCTTTGGCTTATTTCCATTGATAATGAAAAATGGAATATATTGACGACATGTAAAATGAAGTTTCCTATTGTTCTCCTGTGTTTATGATTATTTATATGGTTTTTGGAATTAAATTCCCAAATAAGTTTTAACTTCTCAAATTTGGTGATATATTTTCTCTGTCGTAAGTACATGTACTTCTCTTGTAATTCGGTATTTCTCTAAGTAAGTACTCTCTCCTAAGTAAGGAGAGAGAAGTGAACACTGACTTTGAGATTTTATTTCTTGCTTCAATATGTTTTCACAAACAAAAAGGTGCTTGTTGGCTTGAAAAATTTTTACATGTATATGGAACATAAATTTATTTCCGGAAAATGCCACACATTACACAAATTTGCAAGCACTTTCAAGATTCTCTTAATAAAATAGATGAGGTGAATTTTATTTAGGTGTGTTGGGGGATTGGACAATTTGTTGTTTTCCTCGAGTTAAGTGTATAATTTAGGAGGAAGTCAACATAAGCAACAAACAAGTTGAATCAACATACAGTTAAGCTTGGAAAAATGTGTTAGCATCCAAATTTTATTAATGCCAGCATAGAGAACAATCTTTCCCCTGTCACCTATAAACATTATTACAATAGCAGCAAGTTAGATGCTACATATTTTGTCTTTGTTTTTCATTTTAGAAAATGATGTCCTGGCATGTACATGTGCTATGTATAATATTCCTGTGATGTAAAATTATCCCAAAAAAACCTTATTTATTTTCACAATGAGAAAGTGCTGAGTTATCTCTTCTATAAAGCCTCTATGCTGTAAACTATCACTATAAATTTAACTCTTTGTACCATTTCTATGATAACTGTTTATTTGAGGATAGGTACACATTTTAAAGCCCTAGGCTTGATGAAACATGAAAGTTCAAAAAATAAAATTAAAAAAACTATTTTATATTTATGCATTCATGAACATAATTGCTATAAATCATACAAAAACAAGAGGGTTAGCATTAGAAATAGGTCCAATGTACAAATAATTCAATACCAATGTGCTACGTTAGCCAAATGAAAAAATGCATATTTTAAGAAACTCTAAATAGAACAAAAGTAAGCAAATTAGGTGCATTATGGCACTTGAGTTTTCTAAATCAGTGTCTAGAGAATTGTTTCTCTAGAACATGTTTTGTACAACTTATCGGCTATGGTAGAAATGTGAGTTTATTTTCCTTTGCTGAAAGTTACACTCACCAACCTTTTTTTTCTTTCATGATATTGTTTTTATTGGTATCATTCTGTCATTTTGTATTATAATATTTTTCATAAGTTATAAATGAATTAGAAGTCTTCCTTTCCTCTCTTCTTTACCAACTTTTTCATTTAATGTAGTTTTCTCAAGTGTCAGAGCCTTCCCTTATTGTCACTTTTTCATTTTATATTTAGGAAGGATAAATCCAACCAAATTTGCTTTTATTTAGACTCTTAATAAAACATGAATTATCCCGTGTAAGGCAGAAATGTTAAAGAAAGAAAATAGCGTTAAGAAATGTCTAGTCTTAGGGCTCATATCAGCTTCGCCTCAGGCAACTAAACTGTCTGTCACACATGTCGTATCAGTTTCAGCTTTAACTAAAGTGAAGGCATGTTACAAAATTGAAACTATAATTTTTTAAAAATATCATAGCTTTAGTTCATTCATAATTGAACATATCAAGTTTTATTTCATGAACAAGATTGTTTTTCTAATGAAGATTATAAAAACATAGTAGATTTGAAGTTTATTTTTCTGTATGAGTGTTTTATTCCTAAGCATACAAAAATAAATCTTTTCTAATATCAATTCTTTTAACTCTCAGCATGATACCCTAACAGAAATGAAGCATTTTTAGTATTGTTAAAGGCAGGAATAATCCTGGAAACATGTTTAGTCCAATCTTTTTCTTTTTTTTTTTTTTTTTTTTCAGTTTCTGGCCGGGGCTGGGTTTGAACCCGCTACCTCCAGCATATGGGGCTGGTGCCCTACTCCTTTGAGCCACAAGCGCCGCCTCCAATTTTTTTTATGACTCTTTTCCCTTCCCTTCTCTTACCTTCCCTTCCCTTCCTTCCCTCCCCCGTCTTCTCCTTTCCCTTTCCCTCTCTCCTCTCCTTTTATCTTTTTTTTTCTTTCTTTTCTACGAGATGGAGTCTCTCTCTGCTGCCCAGGCTGGAGTGCAGTGACATAGTCATAGATCATTGTAGCCTCTAACTCCTGGGCTCAAGAGATCCTCCCACTTTAGCCTTCATAGCTACTAGGTCTACATGCCAGCTGCCACACCTGGCTAATATTTTTTTCTCATTTTTTCATAGGAATAGGGTCTTGCTATGTTGTCCAAGATGGTTTTGAATTTCTAGCTTCTATCCACCCACCTTGGCCTCCCAAAACTGATGAGAACACAGGTGTGAGCCACTGTGTGCAGTCCATTTTTTATTCTGTATGGGCTAGATCAAAATTAATGACTGAGAATGGATAGCCACAAAATTTTTACCAAATGGAATTTTTTGCTTAGTTTCAATTAACATGTTTTTCCACTAAGTCTATCTATATAGACTAATGTGAGAAAATAATGATTCTCTAAATCCCATCTATTCCTCTGGATTCATAGGTGAGCAACTCTAAGACAGATTGACAGTTTTGAATGTGATTGTTTGAAAGCTATAAAATAAAGCTTGATCTACTGTAGCATTAAATAATATTCGTTACTCTATTATTAAAATTCTATAACTGGTCACAATTAATTACATAAACAAAGTGGATACTATCCATTACATTAATGCAGAGTCAAAGTGGGAGAGTTATTTGTGGTGTGATTATATGAGCTGGTAAGAGGGAAAACCAATTCCTAGAAAGAAGTAATTGGTTCAAGTTCAAGTGCAGTTATTGAATATGACCATAAATGTATATTTAATAAACATTTCTATGATCACATGATGCATTGCATGATAGTTATAAACTGAAATATTGACATTATTGGAAATCTATACTGGTATTTATTTATTTATTTATTTTTGAGACAGAGTCTCAAGCTGTCACCCTGGGTAGAGTGCTGTGACATCATAGCTCACAGCAAACCTCAAACTCTTGGGCTTAAGGGATTCTCTTGCCTCAGGCTCCCAAGTAGCGTGGAGTACAGGCTACAGGCACCTGCCTCAATGCCTGGATATTCTTTTTTTTTTTTTGGTTGTAGTTACCATTGTTGTTTGGTGGGCCTGGGCTGGACAAACCCGCCAGCTCCGGTGTGTGTGGCCGGCGCCCTAGCTGCTTGAGCTACAGGCACCGAGGCTATACTGGTATTTACTTTAGGACTTTTTGGTAGCATTAATACTTGTAATAACTTAGGTGTTTTAATCTGCATTCAAGGTATAATTTTGTTGTCCATTACAAATTTCTCCTGGAAAAATACACAAACCCACACACATTTTTACATACATGTAGATGAAAATGTATTTTGGCATTTTATTTCTCAAAACTTTCTTTTTGATCTCTAGAAGCCTCATTCCAATAAGATTGTGGTGATCCTGGAAATGGAAGCATTCAAACAGAATTCATATGTCATCTATTCTAAAATTGTGTCCTTTGTTGGAATACTGGAAGGCTTATCAATATGCATGTTAGTGTTTTAATTCAAATATCTAATTTCAGCTTTATTAACATGTATTTGACAAATATAAATTAAATAAATTATTTAGGAAGTATACAATATGATGTTTTTCTATACATATACATTGTGAAATGATGACCACAATTAAGCTGATTAACATATTTCTTACTTCATGCCTCAGTTACCTTTATGTCTATGTTAGTGTATTTGTGGGAATGTGGTGAGAACAATTAAGAACAAGTCTCTTAGCCAATGTCAAGTGTACAGTATAACATTATTAACTACAGTCACCATACTGTACAGCAGATCTTTAGGATCAATTGATTTTTTTGTACCCTTTGGCCAATGTCTTCCCATTTCCTCCACCACCCAGTCCCTGGCAACCACCATTATACTTTCTGCTTTTCCTGCTATCCACTAACATTTTAAACTTCACATAAACATATATCTGTTTTCTAAAACTAAAACTCTGTGTTCTAAAAGGCTTATTTTGTAAATTTCCTTATAAATTTCTTTAGTGGTTGAAATTTTAGTGCTGAAATGTAATTTTAAATATCTTTAGTGCTCCATAATCTCCACATTTCCCTGTTGCAATGTTGGTTATTTTTTTTTTTTTATGTGAACTCATTTCTTTAAAAATGTACTTATTCATGAAAATCATAAAAATTTAACTTTCTTTTTATTATTAAACTTTGTATAAGTCCATGTTGCCTATGTTGCTGATTGAAAATGAAATATTATAAATACAACAGGAAGTAAAAATGAGCTGTGGCAGCACAGCTTTCCAGTTAAGGACATGCTCTTCTTGAGAATCAGATCTAGACAATTGTGCTTTTTCTAGACTCCTGACACTGGGCAAATGAGTCACCTTATTGAGTGTTTTTTCCCTTGAAAAAAGGGAGTAACTGTACTGTATCATAAGAAAGGAAATTATCAGTGCTGAATGTGAAAATGTGCATGATGTTGAGCATATAGTTAATCAACATTAAATGAAAACTTTGGCTATTTTTACTGTTACTATTTACCATTATGCTTCAATACAGGTTACTAAAGAATATAAAATTCAACTCAGAAAAGCCTAGGAAATTACTTTATTACTAAAAAAATCAAGCAACATCAATAATAACAAACAATAGCAAATTCTGTCATTGATGAATCTTTGTGGTCTGCCTCAAAACAATATAATCTTCTGCTGAACAGAAATATTCAAGTCAAACTAAAAGGCAATCACAGTATTAAGAATTTCTCAATTCCTTAACTCATGCTAAATTAATTTCAAGTATTGGGTGGCCTGAAGATTGACAACATTTATATATGTGTATATATATATATATATATATATATATATATATATGGACATGTATATGTGTGTATATATATGTGTGTGTGTGTATAAAACACTTGTGTATTTACAAACTCATACATACATATATACATATAAAAATACTCTATTGTGATTCACAGTAGCCATGGTGTGAAAATCTGGGCAAATGGAAAGCTTTTATATAGCACAACTCAATCCAGAAGAGGCCCACCCTCTGAAACTAATGCTGTTCCCCATATAAGCATGTCATTTTGATGCAGGTATCAAATCTGTAAATATCTCTATTTTTTTTTACTTCTTATTAATGTTCATGTTTGTATTTCAGGCAAAATGGAACTTAAAAACAAAACTCTATAGAAATTTTAATATATATCAGTAGAAAAAAAAGGACTGTCATTTCCTATGCCCATGGGAAATGTATGTATAAATCTTTATATAAAGAATTTTCAAAGCACAGAAAAGGGTAGAAAATAATTTGTCAGTGTGCGCGATTCATTTCCATTTTACATGTATTTTTTAAGTCTGCATGAGAGTCTTGCTGTATATAACAAAACAGCTTCATTGTGAGGGGAGGGAAGTACATTTTGCCAACTCAGCACTTGTTTGACAGTACAAACAAGTTTGCTTTTGAAAGTCTCCTCTTGATTTATAAAGAACACTTAAATTGTTTCCTTGTGTGGAACTTCAGATTAATCAAGCCAGTATTTTCAAGCTGGCCTTCAAATGTTTTTCTCTGTTTTTCCCTCAACTGTAGTTACTTACTGGCAATTCTTGGTCTTTGGAGAGTCTGCCGTAAAACAATGCAGAAGTTGTGTATAATGGGTTCAGACTGCTAGTATGTTCCACCTCATCCTTTTCACAGCCTTCGAAAAGCTTAGCATCCCATTTTTGATCAATGGTGCATATTAGTTTTAATCACAATTATGTCCTAAGAAGCCTTGTAAAATTAAAGAAAGAAGGGAACAGAATGACACCGTTTTTTCCCGCAGGACCTCGTGTTGGCTTCTGTCTCATTATGTTAGCAATCTGCCAAGAGAATGAAGTCAGATCTGGGGAGCAGACTAGATTGATTTACTTTACAGGCCTTTCTACCCAGCCTAATTATTGCATTACAAATAGTGATTCTTTCACCCTGTGAAGGAGCAGTTTGATTAGTGTCTGCAATACAGGTGCCAGGGTCTGCTATGGTAGGTGCATGTTAACTAGCTCCCTGCAACACAGTCAACGGGCCCTCACAGCTCTGGAAAATGAACAGATGCCTTGTTGGACATATTTCTGAGGTCTCTAAACTGACATGTTTAGGATACTTACAGAGAACCTTGTATGACATTTTTGTTGTGAGGTAACAATGGACACACTCCACAGGATGATCTCTTAAAACGAAGCACACACCCTGGCCTAACGTAGCCTCTCACTATCAACATTATTTCTGATACACGGTTAAATATTTTAAATCTTCTTTCATAGAAGACTCAGTATAGCATTGCTAATTGCAAACTATAGTTGCCTTTTGGAGTAGGTTTCTGTGACTGTCCTAACAAATTACCACCAACAAGGTGTCTACAAAACAGCAACTTGCTTCTTCAAAATTCTGAGGCCAGAAGTCCAAAATCAAGGTGTATGCAGGGCTTGCCCCCCTCAGGAAGCTGGAGGCAAGGAATATCTTTTACTTCTCTGTCTTAGTTTCTGATGTCTGTGGCGATGCTAGTGGGTCCTTCAATTGCAGCAGCATCATTCTAACGTGTGTAGCTTCTTTTCTATGTTCAAATTGCCTGTTTTTTCCCTGTATCTCTTCCTTATGTGATTCTTATATAGACAACGACACTTGTCATTGAAATTGGGATAATATAGCGTGACCGTTTCTGAAGTTATTTATCTCAGTTATATCTGCAACGATACTTTTTCTAAATATTGTCCCGCTCACGGGTCCTGAGGACTAGGACATGGACCTGTTTGAGAACCACCATTCCATCTGGTTAGTCACAGACATGCCCACTGTCCAGGAGTTTAGTATTTTGTCACTATTTGCTAGTTTTGAAACAAGTATTGCCTATCGTATTAATTAAAAACCCACTCTAAAATGAAAATAATTTCTCATCAAGAAAAAGAATTTGAGAGAAAAACAGCACTCATCAGTCAAAATAGCAGAAAATATTTTTCTTTAAAGGGGAAGAGTTCAAAACATGGAAGGAATAGCACTATCCCTGTGTGAAATAGAAAGGGAATGAGTTGCTTAAAATTAAAAAAAAAAATTCGAACACAAGCAATGGTTCTCAGTCATGGGTAATTTTATCCCTCCTACCCACTCTTTAGGGGACATTAATAATGTTCAGAAGCTTTTTCTTATTGTGGTATATATATATCTATATATATATATATATATTAGTTTAACCTTTACTTATTAATTCATTAAGTAATTATTTTGAGACAGTCTCCCTTTGTGGCCTGGGATAGAGTACATTGGTGTCATCGTAGCTCACTGTAATCTCGGTCTCCTGGCCTCAAGAAAATCTCCTGTCTCAGCCTTCACCGCAGGTGGAACAAGTGTACCACAACACCTGGCAAAGTTTTTGGCATTTTGTTGAGACAGGGTCTTACTCTTGTTTAGGTTGGTCTGCAACTCCTGACCTTAAGTGATCCTCCCACCTTGGCCTCCCAGAATGTAAGGATTACAAGTGTGAGCCACTGTACCTGGCCTATTTTAACCATTTTTAGTGTATTTCAGTGCCATGACGTTCATTCATATTGTTGTGCAATCCTCACCACCATTCATCTCTAGAACTTTCTCATTTTCCAGACTAGAACTCAATACCCCTTGATCAATAATTTTGCATTTCTCCCTCTATGAAGACTCTAATGACTGTCCTTCTTGTCACTGTTTCTACGAATCTGACTGTGCTACGTACCTCATATTAGTGGAATTATACAGGATTTGCCCTTTCGTATCCGGCTTATTTCACTTAGCATAATGTCTTTAGGTTCATTCACATTTAGTACGCATCAGAATTTCATTAGTTTTGAGACAGAATAGGGCTTTCCCTGACAAATGCAAATACTGTAACATAATCATATGTATCCTCATATTAACCCATCATAAGAACAAAGACAGAAAGGGAATAATATTACATTGTATCTCTATCTCATATTTTGTTAACCACTCATCTGAGGCTTAACATGTAGATTGTTTCCACTCTTGGGCTATCGTAAGTGATTCTGCCATGAACATTGGTATACATAAATCTATTAAAGTCTCAGCTTTCAATTCTTTTGGGTATCTACCAAGAAGTGGAATTTCTAGATTGTAGGATAATTCCATGTTTACTTTTTGGTGAACTATCATACTCTAGACACAAATTTCATTGTCATGAGGGGGGTGGTTGTTCTGTGGACATCTAGTGGATAAAAGCCAGGAATTCTGCTAAACATCCTGTAAAATACAGGACAGCATCCTCCCCCATAAACAAAACTATAATAAAGACTTTTAAAAATCTTTTATGTGGTCCAACGTGTCGATAATGTTCCTATTGAGAAAGCTTGCTTGAAAGAAGTCTTAAATTAAGAATAATCTTGGTTTCCACTCATGGTGACTCACGCTTGTAATCTCTACAATGTGGGAGGCCAAGGCAGAAGGATAGCTTGAGACCAGGAGTCAAGACCAGTGTGAGCAACACAGCGAAACCCTGTCTCTACAAATAATAGAAAAGTAGCTGGGGGTGGCAGCTCAAGCCTGTGGTGCCAGTTACTAAGGAGGCTTAGGCAGGAGGATCTCGTGAGCCTAGGAGTTTGAGGTTGCTGTGGGCTGTGATCAACCCATTGTCCTCATGTCTTGCCAACAAAATGAGACCCCATCTCAAAATAATAATTATAATGTTAATAATCTTGGTGATATTACTTTAATTGTTCCAAGTATTATAAGATACATATATGAAGTTTATAAATAATGCTCCATCTATTAGACATTACATAATATAATTTCTCTTTTCCTCTTTGAGATCCTATCAACTTTATCTTGGGTTTTCATTCTATCGCAACTTCCTAACTGAATTACTTTCTCTCATGTTTTTCTTTTTGGGGTGGGGCAGCGAAGGGGGGAATACACATTTTAGGAAATGATTTATGACATCACCCATGAGGACTGCTTACATGAATGTCTTGAAATTATTATTAAATTGTCATTCTCAAGAGAATATCTTAAAAACATCTAATTTTATCTTATTTAATGGACATATTCTTGAAAGATAAGCACACCAGGGCCTCTCAAAATCTTGAAGGAGAAATTTAACAACTAGCGATTAGAAGGAAATTACTTTCTTTTAGGAAAAGAAGTAATTTAAAATCTATATTTTACAGAGAATTTTAGAGGTAAAATAAATTGAAGTTGTAGAGTTTCTATAGGTGCATGGAACTCTATAACAATCACTGCATTGAATGCACAGGACTGTTTCACTGACGGAGAAATTGATGTTCATTGGTTCCTCAAAAGCATCCCACTGATGGATGGTAAAGCCAGGGGTACAACTGTCTCTATTGGCTGGAAAAACTTGTCCTACCACAAACCTTCAAGTGCCTTGCTTGTTCTTCATTTTACAAATAAAAACTTTTAGACTCTCAGAGTTTTAATGAAACCAGAGCTGCCAGGCATACTAGGACCAAGCCCAGTTTCAAATGTTGTGTATTTTCTGCAATTTTAATTTAATTTTTCATTCAATCCATGAATCATTAGACTCTCAGCCATCCACTGATAGAGCCAGCCTAGCAGGCAGGTTTTCTTAGCCTGTCCAGACAGCCAATTAAGTTTCTCCTTCAATGTCAGAAATGGAAGCTTTCATTAGGCCATTTGGTCTACACGTTAGAGTGAAAATAACATGACCGCAAACATTGGACTGCACAACAGAAAAGTTGCACAACCAGAGCAACTGAGTTTTGCTACTAGAAAGTTCATTACGTTGCCCAAGAAGAGTGATGGTTTGTGTAGACATAAAATAAAATATACATTTGTGTTTAATTCTTGATAGATTTGACTTGTAGCCTTGCAATATGCTCCATAAGTGTGGTCCCACCACTAACCCTACCTCTATCAAATCACCCCTCTCCCTTCTTAACACTGTGATCAAATAAATGAGGTGAAAGCTATGTTAATTAGTAGGATGTAAGCACTCCAATTTGTACAAATAACCAACACAGTGAATCCCACAAAGGCATAAATGTAGTCACAATCTATGCATATATGACTTAATAAAAAAAATACAAAAATTAAAATATATAGTGGTGAAGACTCAGTGGATGACAAGCCATAAAGAAGCGACACAATGCTTCTTCTTACAGAAAAGTTATTGCTATGATTTGGAAATTATTTCAAGATGGTTTTCTTATGTTCTTTTTAAGATAGATGTTATACAAATAAATTAATATTTCAGTTATATTTCTTATTACAAAGATTAAATAATCTTCAGACAAGTACATCAATAATTTACTGAGAAATTGAGTTATTGTAACATAAATAAATTTCCTGTAATCATTAATTTAGTGCAACTGAAAATTATTTCTTCTTTTTTTTAGAGCCATACAGTGTAAGAAAATTTACTCTTTTAAAAATCCACAATATTTACATATCAGCTGTTGCATAATTCTAATTGTCGGTGAATTTTAATCACTGAGTAATGTTCTGCTTTTAAATCACCAAACTCACATAAGTCCATGAGTTTATATAACATTCACCATAGGAAATATTTTTTAAAATCCAAAATAGATAACTAGCTAAATCTATTATCATTCCTCGTGTTCATATTTTATGAGTCATGATAAATGGAACAATTGCATGGCAGTGAAGAAAAAAATTGTGTTCTAATTGCTTCTTAGTATTTATTTTCTAAATGTAAACCATGATATTGATTATTTAACCATTTATGAAAATGTTGAAGTGGTCATAACTATATAAAACCAAGCTAATCACCACATAATTAAGCTAATACTATGTGAAATACATTTACTCTTACTTTCAAACTCAGTTAAGGACACTAAATCTGAAATATTTTTGTATTTGTAATTGGCTGTTTAAAGATATTTTATGAAGCAAAAAGTTTTTAAATAATTACCTGGGTTAGTCAGATTCCAGTTAGCAAAACAAGAACTATGTTGGGGATTTTAACAGGGAGTTGTTAATATTGGGAAAAAGTTAAAGAGGTATTGAAAGATTAAAAGGACAAAATGGGAACATTGAAGAAGTATTGAAGTAGAAACTGCTGGAAACAGTTGCCATGCTTAGGTTTGGGAAGACAAAGGGAATTGGGTCATCAGAAAGAATGTAAAAGCCTGAAAGAGGTCGGTACCCTGTGTAGCTGGCACCAGATCTCTGAGGACAGGGGACCACCTGGCTAGTACTGATCTCCCAAGAGCTTCTGGGTCACATTGCCTAGAGACAGAATCCAAACTTGGTTACTCAGATGAGGGGACTTAGCAGTGTTGGAATTCTAGAGAGGTGGCATTAATAGCACATTTTATGAGGCATGATGGTTCTCAAAGTATAGAAAGAAGCTAGAATAATCTGGAATCTGAAAAGAATTGCATCTGGAACCAATTGTCACAACCTGAACAAAGCATCATTGCTTGGGTGATGCTGTCAGCAAACAGAAACTCTCTTAACTCAAAGGTCTGGGTTTTATTCTTACAGGGACCCTCTTAAAATCTACTAGCTAGGCAATAGGTAAACAAACAAAAAACAGCCCCTACCAGCCTGTGAGTTCCCCATATTGGCAGAAGCTGGAGGGCCAACTAGCAAAAAGGAAATGTATTTGGACAGTTCAGCCTCTGTACACTAAAGTTGAGAATGAGTAGATTCAGACTGAAATATAGTGTTTTAAAAACTAGCACGGTATCTATCCTTGATTTCAAATCTTCTCTTACAGTGTGATTATAGTATAATATATCATATATATATATATATATATATATATATATATATGGGCCATGTTTTTTAGCTTACTGGTACATTTGGAGAGTAACTACATATATACATATATACATATACATATATATACATATATACATATATACATATACATATATATACATATATACATACTACATATATACATATATATATATATGCACACATATAATATATATATATATATATATATACATTATATATATATATATATAATTTAACATGGTATATATAATATATATATATACCATGTTAAATTACCATCAACTTACAAGTTAATGTACCCAAATAATCATTGAAGGAGAAAACAGAAATCTGTTTTCTGTGCTCAATATGCAGTCACATAAGATGAACTATTATTATTGAGACTTACTCTAAATATCCAAGTCTTGGGGATGTGTTAGATATCAGACTCAGGTTTCACTGACACTATTCTTAGAAGAACTTGGATTGAAAATGAATTATTTATAGGTTTTAATTCTCAGATTTAGTTATAGAAACCAGAACTGACATATTCTGATTCCAGATTTAAATTTATTTCTATATAATACAATTTGTTTCAAAATATTTATATTTTAGTGATTTAAGAAATACGTATTTAATTCAGCAAATATTTATTGAGCACATAAAATGTGTTTGACATTGTCTGAAGTTCAAGATATGTTGAGGTGAATGAGAAAAAAAAACTGTTATAATAGTATGATATCATACACATTTACACACACACACACACACACACACGTATATATTTACACCCTATATTCCTTTTGGCTATTCACTATGCACTCAAATTTCTGCTAAAATATTTGATTAGGGTTGGGCATGGTGGCTCACACCTATAATCCCAGCATTCTGGGAGGTTGAGGCTGGTGGATTGCTTGAGCTCAGGAGTTCAAGACCAGCCTAGCAAGAGGCTGAGGCAAGAGAATCGTTTGAGCCCAAGAGTTTGATGTTGCTGTGAGCTTTGACTCCAAGGACACTCTACCAACGGTGACAAAGTGAGACTCTGTCTCAAAAATAAAAATAAATCAAAATAAAATATTTGGTTAAAATCATTAGTTAACATGTGGCACCCACAAATTTTGCAAGGATGTTTTTTCCTGTAGGGGCCATGTTTTTTAGCTTACTGGTACATTTGGAGAGTAACTACAAATTAATGCTTAACATCACCTGAGGGTAACCCTGATGCAATCAATATATGCCAAGATACTCTCTTGAGGAGTAACTGCAACTTCAGTTGTGTGATTATGTTTTTCCCTTAACTGACCTTATAAATTAACTTGCCTGCAACCCTCACAGTTGGGCTCTGGTATTTTAGTTTATGTTGATCATCTGACAGCCCCTTAGGCCAATGCTGTGCACAGCCACTATTAACAAGGTGTTTATGCTTTGGGTAATGCATTTATTGAAATGACATTATGTAAAAGATTTTATTACAGACATCCGTTATAGAAATTCAGATGAGTTCCTTTCAGCTTTGAGTTGCCATGTCACCCATAGATAGATGACTTTTTTGCATTTATAGAACATTTTTCACTGCCGGTACAAAAGCATTTTGAAAACAAGACATTAACTAGATTTCTCAGCTGAGATATCCCTATGGGTGTATCCCGTATGCTAACCAGCAGGGCTGCTAAATGCCACCTGCGAATTCCGCCCTCATTTCTTCTGAATATTTTTGTGTATTTCAACCTCATCGCTGTGAGGTAATGTGTAGCTGGAGACATGTCATGTGTTTTACTCCCTCTTCCCAAACTGTGAGCTGGAGCATTGCCATTGGCACGCAAAGTGTCCTTCAGATGGAGCTCAATTTCCTAACCACCATTTCCACTTTATGTAACTCTTATCAAGAAGAATTAACTGGACTCACCTAATAATATATTTGTCTTCTATCATGTGGATACATTGCATCTTTATTTTTAAGTAGGACAAAATTTGATCCCTTCTATATAATTGGGAAAAACGGAAAGCCTGCTAAAATAATTTTTATTTGCTCTTGAGGAAACAGCTGACCAAATTGTAGGGGAATTGAATATGTAAACAATTGGCAAATTGTCCAGGAAGAGCCATCTCAGTAAACATCCTGACATTTTTAATTTTAAAAAATAATGTGTTTAATAAAATCAGGAGTTATGACTAATAATTTTATTGCTAAATGTTTATTGGTAATTATTATATTCAAATCACAATGATAGATCACCTCTAACTCCCTTTTACTTTCTGCTATTATCTGTGGGCTTGGTCAGAATCTTAGGTGGAAGTTTTTTTTTTTTTTCTTACTGTAATCATATAAAAGGCTTACTGGAAATGACAGTAAAACCTGAGAAATGGCTTACAATTAATGCATATTTGAAGGAGACTCGACAATCTTAAAATTATTCAAAGGCTAAAAAATAAATATAATATCACAGTTTGGGGATATAAGCACAAAAACGTTACTATCTTAGTTACAGGTGAAGAAATTTATACTCATGAAGAGTAATGCATTTTGATGAGATGATGTGGTTAGTGTTGAAAGCTGGATTAGAACGTATGCCTCCTATCTGGATAAATACATCTTACAGTACGCTATCCAGAATCTTCTCCAAACCTTACATAAGTCCAACACAAAGAGCTTGATTTCTTTTGAATTTTTATAATAGGAGTTATTGGTACTACTCATATTACACTCATTGTTTCATAGTTAGTTTCTTGTATTGTAGACATATTTGTGCATGTATCCTCGAATAGTCAATTTCTTGTTTATGTTACCAAGTGTGCCCAGCACACTACAATGTCATGTTGATATCTGTCTGGTAATATATTCATATACAATGCTACTCTTCTTGATTAGAGATTGTATATAATTGTTTTGTAAGTACATCTCTAAAAAATAGTGCGGTGATTGGTATATTTTACAACAAAATTAAGGATAATTCTAAATGTAATTGTAACATCTGTAATATTTAAGTTATATTGTTGTATCATAGTTAAGGGTATTTGTGTAAAATAGCAACTTTCCTCAAATCAGCTTAAGTGGATTCAACCAAATGGATGGTTATGGCTTAGTTAAGGTTTGTGTTGACACAGTGGCTGCACTGGAAGCCAGTTATCTTACAGAACCAAATTCAAATTGCAGAATATTATTTTCTTTTATACATACCTAGTATATGAACTTTAATCAATAGCTATACAATGGACATGAATATATTGTTTCATCTCTGTACTTCCCCTTGAATATCTTATTTACAGGTGAAGAATACTAAATTTTGTAAAGCCTTTCAACATCAAATATGATGCTCTCAATCCAACAAAATTTTTAGTTTATGTTTCAGTAAAGTACGTATTATGATCATGGACATGTCTTCCCTCTGAAATTCCAAGGTTTTATACATTGATGATAAAGGCATAGTTTTACATTTCCTTCAAGATTAATTAATATACTATTCAAATTTTTAACTTAGAAGATGAATGGAAAATTGACAAAATTACTTCTTGCCATACAGCTGCTAAGATGCAATAAACCTTGTTGTAGCTTGGACATCATCTAGCCTGGTTCCTATTCATTTATACTACAAGGTGTAAAATTCCGCATACAATTCTCGAGGGGTCAAAATGATCTAGCCAGAGCATTGGATGAAGGACAGTGGATTTTTTTCAGATGTATTTTTCCAAGTACACTGAATATTGTCTAGATTTATGCATGTAGAACAAACATCCGCTCTTTTTTTCCAGCAGAAGATCCTACTTTTATTTTAAAATAAGTCATATTTTCAACAAACCTAAGATATAATGAACATCTCCTTGGAGATAAAAAAATAAAAAATACTAATTATGATTTTAAATATTTTTACTATAGCAGAAAACTTGAGAACACATTATTGTACTTTTCGTATTTTATGGCATTCAACACATTTTCACAAACATAATTCATGCATTTTCCCTCTCATTCCTGTTTTCTTCTAAAGAACTCTAATATCCATGAGTATAGCATATGCAGGTTTATTTTCCCGATGGTGATTATAGTGATTATGTTTATTTTTCTTCTGAGCTATCAAGACAGATATTATAGTAATTTTCAGATGCTAAAGAATCTATGTTTAATTTTTTTTTCTATTGCTTACCATGTTCAAAGTTTAAATAAACGGGAAGAATCAGGTATGTTTTCTAACTTAGTAGTTTTTAATCCTACATCAACAAAACAGAAGAGAATGGATATTCTGACAATACACTGGATCAGATGTTATTCATTAGAATTCCTGAAAAACTACATAATGCAAGAATTTAGTATTTTGTTCTTCTACCTATGTCAATAGAAGTTTGTAGGACTTGACAATGTTTTAAATTTAGGTAAATATATGTTTTTTAAATTTAAAACCTTCCTGTAGTATGTCTCAGGCTTACATCCATGATATGCCTGCTGTAGTTGGTGAGGCAGGACTGAGAACAGGGGTCTTGTTTGGGTCCAGGCATCAAGGGAGAGTGTTCACTAGGACCCTAATTTCACTCTGATGACAACATACTCGTTTTTGGTTGTGGAAGGAATTTGGGAAAGAAAAACAGGAAAGCTTATTTCTGACCCTGACTTCAGCATTTATCAGCTGCAATAGTTTGCCAATTCAGTTTCTCCACCTGTAAAACAATATTTTTCGGAGGTGACCTTAAAACTTCAGTTTAAGTAACTTATAAAAATGCCTTTTCTGACATACTACCTGCACTCTGGTTACAGACTTTCCTGCTGTTTTCATAGCCTTTCCCCCCCTCTCTACAAAAGCCTGCCTTGCACCTGTTAAATGCCTGGTCTGTAAGTTTCTTGAGAGCAGGGGGTAGGTTAGATGATTCTTTAATCCCAGTAGCATTTGCATAGCTTACATTTGTATTTGTTCATGGAATAATTGAAGGGTCACTGAAGTCTCTTCCAACTCTGAAAATCTATCATTCTAGCCTAGATTATTGTGACGTTTTCTTCCCACTTTAAAATTAGACAATTCTATATTTGCCTCTTTTATACTTAGGTTTTCTTAAGTGACTTATGTCACCTTCCTGCTATAATGTGATGATGAACTATTTGAATGCAAAAATAACATGATATATATATATATATATATATATATATATATATATATATATATTGTATTCTGTCAAAGATTCACTAGTTGGATACTAAATATTAAATAACTTAGAGTGCTATGTTCATCCAGGAAGAAAGAATACGTAGAGTTTATTTCTGTGCTGTTATTTCTAATATACATGATTTATCCCTGTGCATGAATAGCTCTCACTGGCATATATCTCTACTGTTCTTGATGTAGGTTTAATTTATGTGGTCCAATTCTGTAAGCAAAAGTGGTACTGCTCATCACATTTGTAGCTGTATTTAATTTTCAAAGGATGGATTTTGTTTAATTGAAAAGATAATACTTAGGATCTATCTCGAGGCATAGTCTTTTAAACATAAAAAAAAAGGAAAGAAAAGAAACATTCAAAAAAAAAAAAATCAAGTCTGCGCCCTGCTTCTTCTCCAGTGGATGGGACTGTTTTGCCAACAGCTCCATCTGCAGACCAGGGACAGCTTGTGAATTTTGCTTAGTGATCAGATTAGAAAGAATGAGCCCTCAGCCTGCAGGTGTCTATTAAAATTTGATTTGAAAGGTAACACCCGAAGACACCTTTTCGAGGTTAATTTTTTAGCAATGTCAGGTTGTATGTGATTTCTGAGAGGATAGCTGTGGGCTCTGTCAATAGAAATTCATTGAGAGAAAGGGAGGGAAGTCGAGGAAGCAATAACATGCTGAAGGCCGGCAATCAAGCATAATAAACCCTTCCGTCAGCTGTTTAAAAAAGTAAACATCAAATTAATGTTTTCCCTCTTTTTTTCCTAAAAAAAAATTGATTTATCTGAACCCTTCCCCCCACTCAGGCAGTTTCTAAGCTACCATGTACTCAGCGCCCTTTCTCCAGGGATGTGAGAACAGTTCAGTTGCCACTGCCAGTGCCGTAACTTTAGTACTTTAAATAATATGTGCTCCTAGAAGTCGTTTTGTCAACAGTGATTCCACAATGAGGGAGGGGGAGAATTTAGCCAGGCTTGAATGCATTTCATATTGGGGGTCTCTAGCCTTGGAACACTAGAGGGCTGTATAAGTCTTTTTTTTAAGTAACCCGTAACGGTGTTATATTCTCTGAGAAATGGGGTTCGTATTATAAATGAAAATAAAATCTCAATATTTGAAACTGCGATCCACATTCATGAGGATAGCATATACTAGTGGTGACGTACCTAGGTTTGTGTTTCCCTAATATGGTATATTTCAAAGCATAATTACTGTACATCTCTTTATTGAATGATTGGTCTTCAAGGCAACCTCACCTTCATTTTTAAATGACCATAATTTTTCCCTAATATCCACCACAGGTAATATATTTTCTTGCATAATTAATAGGTTCCTAAAGAAACACATCAATGGTATGATGCAAAAATAATTGCGTGTAGTTACAATAAATTTGTTACTATGCATATGCCATATTCTTACTTACCTAGCAGGGCTGGTAGGAAGCTGAAGTGAGAGGGTAGCTGAAAAAAAAAAATGAAAATATGCAAATGCTAAGTAAATGTAAAGTGGCTATATGTATTATTCTTATTAATCACTAAGTTTCTATGTCATAATGCCTCTCAGATAGTAGTTTCAGTAGCAATATTAAACTGATTTAGATTAGGTAAATTTGCATCGTTGTTGAAGCAATTGACAAAACTCACATCACAAAGGTACTTTCTCATACTCTTTTTAGATGTAATTCTTTCATATCGCAACTGGTTTCTACAAGCTATTATAAGCTTTCCACTTGTACTTGAACTTGGAATGGATATGAACACTTGGTGCACATTTGTCATTAAATTCTCTTCAAAAAAGGAGAAAAACACTTTTACATCTTTACACTTTTATAAGACACATGAACACATACCCTTAAAGTGGTCTCTATTTCTCAGTAAAAAAATGAGAAAGAAAGCAGCCTGCATAAAACAGGGACATGTGATCTAAATAATTTGTTTAATTATTGCAAAGCTAAGATTACATCAACGAGGAGGTCGAAAGAGACAGGGGTGAAGTCAGTGAGTTGCAGACATTTTGCAGAAAAGGATGAGGCAAAAACCATTGAGTGTGTGAAGTTAAGTTACACTAATAGTAAAGAAAGCAGAACGTGTTGAAAGAGGAAATCATTAAAGAAGAAAATAGTGTGTATTAGAAAACAGTGGACTTTGAAAGAAAGGCTTGGGATTTTGCTAACATTGAAAAGTACAGAGGAAGAAAAGACCATCAAGGAGAAAGGAAAGTGTGGGGACAGTTTCCCAGGCAGGAAAGAAAAATACTCACTCAATTCCACAACTTCAACTTGAATTCAAAATGAAGATTTTTGAACTTTATCTTCTAAGAACTATAGTACAGACAATAACCAGCAGAAGCAACTATAGTACAGACAATAACCATCACAATCCCTTGAAGAGAATAATTTAACTGTACAGAATGAAAGGTATAAGAGGGACGTAGGGTCACTTTCAAACTTCATTGAACAATTAGGTTGGGAAAGAAGTGGTTTCAACAGATAAGGGTGAGAATTAAGTGACTAAAAATAAGCAGGAAGGGATAGAAATGTATGTGGGATGATTTTTGCTTATGTATCTCTCATATTCCTTCAAAACGTATTTATTGTGAAAGTTATAGGCACCAAAGGTTGTATTTATTTCACATACAATATGAAGCCATGTATATAAAGTTTCAGGAAATACAATTTTCTCTAGTAACAGAGAGCAGATCTGGGGTTGCCAGAGGAGTAGCGGTGAAAGTGGGGCGGGGAGAAAATACAACAGACACAAGAAAACTGTTGGGGGTTCCATGCATGCATTAAACTTATCAAATGGTCTACTTCAAGTTTGTGCCATTTATTACATATCAATTAGACACAAACATGCTATTAAAAAGAAAATATTTTGACTCCGCAGAGAGGCTCTGGGCTAAGATTTGCTGTGGTTAGAGCTGTGGAAGTTTTCCTCTGCTGGCTTCAGCTCTGTCGGTCAAGTAGGAGAGAGAGTGTCACCAGCTGGGAGATATGTGAATAGAGACAAATGCAGACAGGAGGACTGTATGAAAGCAACTTCAAGTGCTTAGTGGGTATAGGGCCAGCTGCGACTGGATGGGATATGTTGTTCCCCCATTCTTTTTGTAACATTTCAATATATTTAGGGGTACAAGTGGTTTCAGTTACATGGATGAATTATTTAGTAGTGAGTGCATGGCTTACCTATAACCCAAATAGTGTACATTACACCCAATAGGTCATTTTTTCATCCTTCCCAACCTTCTTCTTCTGAAGGACTCCTTCTGAGTCTCCAATGTTCATTATACTACTTGATATGACCCTGCATAGCTGCAGCTTAGCTTCCACTTGTGAGAACATGCAGTATTTGGTGTTCCATTATTGAGATATTTCATTTAGAATAATGGCATCCAGCCGCAAGGCTTTCGTTCGTTGTTTTTCCTGGCTGAGTAGTATTCCATGGTATACCAGACCGTATTTTCTTTATTCACTCCTCAATCGATGGGCACCCAGGTTGATTTTGGATATTTGCAATGGTGACTTGTGGTCAACATTTGAGTGCAGATGTCTTTTTGATAAAATGACTTCTTTTCTTTTGGGTAGATACTCAGCAGTGGTATTGTTAGACTGACTGTTGGGTCTACTTTGGGTTCTTTGTGGAATCTCTATACTATTTTTCATGGAGGATGTATTAATTTACATTTCCACCAACAGAGTATGAGAAATCCTTTTCTACCACATCTTTACCGACACATATTGCTTTTTTAAATTTTTACTGATGGTCTTTCTTGCAGAGGTAAGGTGGTATCTCACTGTGATTTTTAATTTGCATTTCCCCTGATATTTGTGATATTGAGCATTTTTTAAAGATGCTACCTGACAAATACATTTTTATGTCTTCTTTTAAAAAATATCTGTTCATGCCTTTTCCCTAGTTTTTAATAGACTTTTTTCTTACCTATTGGTATGAATTCCTTGTAGATTCTGGATACTAGACCTTTGCTGGATATACAGTTTGCAAATATTTTCTTCCATTGTGTAGGTTGTCTCTCTAGCCTCTTTAACCTATTTATTGCTTCTTCTGCTGTGAAAATACCTTTCAATTTAATTAAATTCAATTTGCTTATTTGTGTTTTTGTTGTATTTGTCTTTGGGGAGTTAATCAGAAATTCTTAGCTTGGGTCAATACCCAAAAAACTTTTTTCTAGGTTTTCTTCTAGGATTTGTGTGCTTTCTGGTCTGACATCTAGTCTTCATTTCATCTTGACTTAGTATTTTTTATGTAAAGAGAGATAAGGATCAGGTGGTGCCTGTGGCTCAAGGAGTAGGGTGCTGTCCCCATATACTGAAGATGGTGGGTCGAACCTGGCCGTGGCCAAAAGCTGCAAAAAAAAAAAAAAAAAAAAAAAAAAGAAAGAAAAAAAGAGGTAAGGATCCAGGATCCAGATTCATTCTTCTGCATGTGGCTGTCTGATTTTCTCAGCATCATTTACTGAATTGAATGCTCATTTCCCAGTGTGTATTTCGTCTGCTTTGTCAAAAAATCAATTGATTAAAGGTATGTGGCTTTATTTGGGGGATCGCTATTCTGTTATGTTCATCTATGTGGACACTTAAGTTTTGTCAGCCAATAGAATATATAGTATTGAGTGTCCAACGGGAAACTGAGAGTTCAAGTGTTAAACATGGGAAGAAGTCAAAACTAGTATAGAAAATTGGGAGAGATTGACATGGAGTGATGTTTGAACTTAAAAGTGATGCAAAGTCTGAGAATGTGGAAGGACATAATTAAAGACAGCCATACAAAATACAAGAAAAGCTTCTATGACACAAAGTACAACAGCAGGAAATAAGACAAAATAGAAAAACCAATATATCTCAAGGAGGCAGAATTTTAAAAAGTGATCATTAACATTTTCAAAAGTTAGAGAACAGAAAATACTTATCTCCAAAACTGAGAGTGACTCATGGATATTATCATCTCTTCCCACTTTCTATCAAAAGCAGTTGAATTAAGTGTATTTTTCAGTTTGGGCATAAAAAAAGCTCAGCTTATTGGAGCTTGCGATTGTCTCATAAGAAGTATTTGCGCTTTGCCCATAATAACGCTGTGTTTCGTTAGTCACCCACAGTTTACTTTGCAGTTGTCCAGACTGTATCTGATCCTAATTTATGCAACAAATCTACAAGTCTTTTTCTGGGTATAATTTGGACCCCCACTTTTTCTTCAAAGTAGTCTTTTATAAAGGTTCCATTCTAGATGTGCCCTTCAACTTTGGACTTGAACCTTACAAATGCAGACAATGCACCCTAATCTTATGTCAGGCTACCCTATGTTATGTTAGGTTACCGAATCTTACCCTCGTGTTAACCCAACAAAAGCAACATTCCATTCTGTATTCAGTCTCCTTCTCAGATTTAAATTAAGAAGATACAATTCAAATTTTTAAAATCTGTATTTATTGAGAATTTCTCTAAGGTTAGTGATAGCTATTTTGCTACTCCTGTGCCCTGCCCAGGAATGTGGCCCTGGAAGAACGACGCCAGAAAAGCAAGCAAAGCCTCTGGGCCTGGCACCTGTACACAGTGGTTACGGCACCTGTAACCAGGTTTAAACCCAGCCTGGGCCTGCTAAACAACAATGACAACTGCAACACAAAATAGCCGGGCATTGTGCTAGGCACCTGCAGTCCCAGCTACTTGGGAGGCTGAGGCAAGAGAATCGCTTAAGTCCAAGAGTTTGAGGTTGCTGTGCGCTGTGATGCCACAGCACTCTACTGAGGTTGACATAGTGAGACTCTGTCTTAAAAAATAAATAAATGAATAAAAGGCCTCCATTCAAATCCTGGATCTGCTGCTTATTAGCCACTTATTAACTTGGCCAGTTCCACACTTATTAGCAAATTTGGGGGAAGTGGTAAGAAGAAATAATTAATCATACTACCATCTTCCATTCTTACTCATACAGGCATAGTAGATAAGATCGATGCATTCTTTATAAAGTATATAAAATATTTACTTTTTCCAATGATTTTCTTTTTTATTTAAGTATCTGAAGAAGTTGGGATTAGGTTGTTTCTTTAATGGCAAACATATTATTGAGTCGACAGGTTGACTATGTTGGATGGCCTCTCCAAGTAACTTGAAATGGTACTGAATTACGGCAAGCCCTTAAAGTATTAATAAGTAAAATTATAGCAATTGGTGGGTTCAATCAGAGAAATCACCAATTTTTCAAAGCAAACAAGAAGCAGAATTGTAATCATTAAAAAAGAGTACTTTTATTCAGCTAACTTGTAGGACTAAAGTAATAAAGAGACGAAGCTGTCATTTATTTTCTTGGAGTGTAAGACGAGCCCAGTATTTCTCAGGTGTGGCTATGCATAATTTTATCATTTCAAATTATGTGCAAGGCATTGTGCCAGTGTGTTAGTCCATTTTGTGTTGCTATAAAGGGAATACTTAATGCTGGGTCATTTGGCTCACGGTTCTGCAGGCTGTATGAGAAGCATGGTGCCTTCATTGCTTCTGGTTAGGGCTCAGGGAGCTTCCCATCCGGTGCGAGGTGAAAGGAGTGTCATATGGCAAGAGGAGGAGTAAGAAAGCAGGGAGGAGTTGCCAGGCTCCTTAAAAAAAGCAGCAGCTCCCTGTGAACTAACACAGTGGGAATTAACTCACTATCTAGGAGGAGATGAAAACCTTTCAGGAGGGATCAGCCGCCATGACTCAGTCACCCCATGGCCACACGGCCAGCACTGGGTTCAATCGTCAATGTGAGCTTTGGAAGGGAAAAACATCTAAACTGTGTTAACTGGTAATTATAAGAAAGTACTAGAAGTATTAGTAATAGTCCCTGTCCCTGTAAGGTTGTGTTCTACTGAAGGATGAGAAGTCATGGATTCTTTAAAAGTTTAATAGAACTATACAAGCGGGTGCTGTGGCTCACGCCTGTAATCTTGTCACTCTGGGAGGCCAAGGAGGGTGGATTGCTTGAGCTCAGGAGCTCAAGATCAGCCTGAGCAAGAGCAAGACTCCATCTCCCAAAAAAAAAAAAAATCTGGGCATGTGTTGTGCACCTGTAGTCCCAGCTACTGGGAAGGTTGAGGCAAGATAATCACTTGAGCCCAAGAGTTTGAAGTTGCTGTGATGCCGTGGCAAACTACTGAGGGGGTCAAAGTGAGACCGCCTCAAAGAAAAAAAAAATAGTACTATGCAAAACAATTTATTGTGTTACTATTTTACATTGAGTTAATGAGGACTTCCACTGAAAATGTTACTTTGCACTACTTTCCTTTATAGGGAATTTGGGTAAGAAAAAGGGCTTGAATTTGGGTTTGAGAAATGTCTAAAATTTAGGTATGGGGGCAGTGATAGTGAAATGCACTTGGCTTATCCTTATGACATTGAGCAAGGAAACACAGGTTAGAGTAAAGATGAAGTGTTTGATCTGTGTGTATACTCTCTGATTTACCATTTCCTCCATATTAATACTCAAACTCTCCCACCCCTGGTAACTTACCTTCTCCTTTATAAAAGCAGAACAATAATAACAATCGTATCATGTGGTTGGTATGAGGATAAATGAAGTAAAAGCACTCAAACACAGTGCCCACCAACACCCTGTGAGCCAGCTGTTACTGTCCAGATGTGGGCTGTGAATTCATCCCTGGAACCGAAGCACAGGGTTTCTGCAGGAGCAAAATGTAACAGTATAATTCCTGCGTTTTAGTGTTTATCCTGGGGAAGGGGAATTAGGAACATTTGGAACTTTCTTTCAATTTTGCTGTAACTAATACCTGTTTGTTTTTGAAGCCAAAGTCGCACTGGATGGCTCCACTGAGGCCAGCAACTAACGAATGGTGACAAGCATGACTTGTCAGTTAAACCATGCAAATAGACAGTGTGTCTGCACTAAACTGGGCTTAGGCAGATAGTTTGTGTGTGTGCCTGCTGGGCAAAGGAGGAGAAAAAAGGACAAATGCAAAGAGTCTTTTAGACTTGCCGTCCTTATTGAAGCATCCTTGATTGCGGATTTTATAAGCTACTCACCTGTGTCATACCCGGTTGTAACATTGTATTTAAATGACAACTGCTACCACAAGTGGATTTAACAAGGCAGCGGTCCCTAGAGACACTATAAAATGTTCCCAGCAAACCTCTGCCATTTGTTTCTAACCACTCTGTGGACTAATAAAAGCCCAAGAAAGCAAGAAATAGGGCTGCAATCCCACTCTCTGCAGCTGCTCGTGTAAGACCGCGGTTTTCCCTGCACCTGAGATGTTTGCCCATACAGAGTTATTTTTCAAGCTGCCTGTGGGAAACTGAATAGATCCTAATGCCACAAATAGCTTGCAAAGCTTCAACTTTGATACAGCTTTGAAAGTAATTAGATAAAGAAAATTAATTCCAGTTGGGAACACAGAACACATTTCATTTGAAAACTGACATGAATAAAATTATAGCTATGGTAAATATAAGATGTGAAATTCTAAAATTACAATACATTCTGACTTTAATATTTCCATACAAATTAATGTTTTGTTAACTCTCAGTAAAGTACTCAATAGCCACGAGACCAACACAACAATCAGGAAAGAGGATGTTCTTTTTTTTGTTCAAAGCCTTTGGGCAGACTCAAACTCTGAAACTGAGCTGGAAACAGGAAAAGATTCTGCAAAGGAACAGCTGAAGCAATACATCAAAGAGTGCTCAATTGGGCATTCTCTCTCTCTAAATAAAAAGATAGATGATGATGACAGATAGATAGATAGATAAATGGAGCTACAGACAGGGACACAGAAATAGAAAGTGTAATCTCAAAAAGGCAAGACGGCCCAAGGGTTGAGCATTCAGTAACAGAGGCACAAAACTCACAGATGTTCTATTGGTAATGGGTCCTCCAAAGGGCCCCAATGCATACACAGCTGTGAAATATATATGTGGTATCAAAATATCATGGAGCAGAAATGATTAGGAAAAATAACCCTAAAAAGACTCAGTGATGAGACAATAGGGAAATAGAAGCTGAGAAAGACTAACACAGATATGTGCGATTGGAGCCTTAGTCACTTAGTTTCAGGCCCTCAAACTGTACAGAGAAAAGGGTCAGGGAAGAGCAGTTTCCTGGAAATTAAAACGGAAACAAAACCAAGCTCCAAAACTCTTATGGGTACATATACAAATACGCTTACTTGTGTGTAGAAAGTATTTATAAAACTGATATGGTCCCAGGTGCATACTGATAAACACATTTTAACCTTCAGAACAACTCCACTGATATTTATGAAGTGCCTACTATGTGCCAGGCATTGCATTTTGTCTGGAATATGCCAGGAAATACGCTCTAAAGGCGAACAGAAGCTAGAGGGAAACAGGTATCAAAATGTGACTTGTGGAGGTGATGTGGGAGGGAAGACCTACGGACAATGCTGCCGGAAAGCACCACTCGGCGACCCTTGGAAGGTGACCTTTAATGAGTCTTGGATGATAAAAAGAAAGCACCCATGCAAAAGTGATGGGAGGTAGTGTTCTTGGCAAAGGTCGGCACATCTAAAGGCCCAGAAGTCAGAGGCAGTGAGCCGTGTTCAAAGCGACAAAGGGAATAGAGGGGAGCTGAGATTCAGAGACGGCGCAGGGGCCAGGGGACGCTAGGAGGACTGAGAGGTAAAGTGGAGGTGGGGATGGAGACCACAAAAGTCAAGCATTTGCAAGTATTGCCCAAAATAAGCGAGAACCCGTTTCACGATCTTACAAAGGATGATTCACTTGCTCAGAGTTATTTGACTAAAATACTGGATTAGATCAAGTTATTTTTCCAGTGTACATGGAAACATTTATATTATTCTAAATGTTTAAAAACAGATTTCCTACTAAGAACTAATGAATATTTTTTGCAACCCTAAAATGCTCCTGTTTGAAATGAAAACTGAGGCTAGAATCCTTGCGTGGCAATATGCTGTCTGAAAACGAGAAGAAAGAAAAGAAATAATGTTATGATTTACTTAATCAAATATAGAAATAGGGTATTATGAGGGGTAAAAATTATTGCAACAGGTTTTTATAGGACTTCTTGAATTGAGAAACCTGTGGCATCTACCTTAACATTTCTGCAGTGAAGGCAGCACTCCATCATGATGAAATAACTACACATAGATTCTGAGTAAGGGTGGTTGTATTTGAACATGACTAAGCTGGTTTCATGGGACCTATATGATATCAATTTATTTGTAACAGCTTTATGGAGCAGTTGGGGCTCAGTCTATTTGTGGCAATGGGAAACAGAAGCCCTTCTGTGAGCTGTATTCAAAGATTCAAATAACTATTTTTTTTGTTAAAGGTTAAATGGAGTTAAAGATTTTATACTATTTCACTAACAGTGATACACAGTTCATGAAATGACGCCCTTGCCCTATCTATATATTTTTTTAATTTTTCACAGAGTGAATTGATGAACAGAGCCTTACTTCAAAATATTTTCTGCAAAAGCAGGTGACAAAATGTGAAAATTTAATAGCCAGAGTATTTCTAAGATGTAAAGAATTTACACATGACTATAAAATACATTGAAATGAACGGTTAAGAATAATTATTATCTATATTTTGTACCCACACATATTTATTATGAACATATGTATAATATTTATTTTAGCATTTTAATTTTGCTGCTATTCTGTCTTTGCATTGAATGATATTGGATACAAGAGTACTTTGAAAATATTATACTTATATTAATACTATTTCCTTAAATTAGATTATTTGTCTTATTTTCTTTTGAGTTCATGTTTGGGGAAGTTTATTTTGTTACTGTCTGTTGTGAATTATTACTCATTGGTATTGGCCCCTGGGTCTATTTAGAAAGCTACAGACTTTCAAAATGCTATTAATCAAAACAGAAATTTAAATTGACAGTGCAACTTTACTTGATAGCAGTAAGTTGAAGATGAAAGTAAGGCCTGAAAAAATTGTTTGCTTGTCTAAAACAGAAACACTTTCTGAAATAACTAACTCCAAAAAAAAAAAAAAAAAGCATTGTAGAGTAAGTATATACATGTGTTGTTTTAAAATTTACAATACTAAAAAAAAAGTTAAATATACTAACCCAAATAAAACTATCCAGGCCATCTAGGGAATGAGCTGTGAACTACATATAATAGTTTGCAAAATTAGTTGATTGATTAACTTCGTTCTAAACTGGCAAGATCTCATTAATCTCTGTCTCTATCCAAGGAAAGAAACTTTCTAAATTAGCTATAAGATACAATGGTCATTAACCACAAAGTGAGGAAATACTGAATCAGCATTGAAATATTCGTGTGTTGTTTCTGTTGCTTTCTGACTTAGGTTAATATCACAGGATTCTAAGATGCTTTGAGATGACAACATGCATATGACAACCTCCAAAATGTCTTGAACATGGTTGATCCTCTATAAATATATGCCAAAGAAATCCAGTAGCTGAAGGTGGAATCTTAATGCTTAAACACACTGCTCAATCTTATGAGAGTAAGTAACAAAAAAGAAAATACAGTATATGAAAACCATAGCTAGGTTATCAAAATTCTTCAGCAATATTAAAGTATATGTTAAAAAAGCAATTTCAGTTGATGATTTTTCCCATGAATCACCAGCCCTTATTTAAATAGAATTTTCAAAAGATCAGCTAATTAGATGCATTCAAGATATTGCCATGTATCAGGTGAGCTAATTTTCAAAAGCATTTGCATAGAAAAATTATAGAAATTGTTCTTTTTCAACAGTGGAAAAAAATCTATGCATATTATATTACTAAAACAATTATATCTCTATATTCCTAGATAACATATTTAAATATCTATTGGGGATTTGCTTTTCAAATTAAATTACTTTAACATTTCTATATTCATATAAAAATGAGGGTTTCAGATACACTAATTCTAATCTAAACCTTCTCTTCATTTTTCAGAGCAATGCAATCATAATTCAGAACAAAAACATCTTAAAACACACATGATAAGGTTATACTGAGCTGAAAAGATAGTATAATCTTTAGCCTAAAAGCTTCAAAAACCCCATTATTGGATCCAGCATTTCTGCTCATGTGTTTATGTGCCTGTGAAAGCATGTATTAATACAATACGAACAATACAACTGAACTCAATCTTGCCAACATTTCAGTGTCACTAAGGTGATGCTTTATTATAAGAATGTAGGTATTTGAATTATGACATAATGACCATTATAATTATTTTATGAATTATCCTATTAATTTCAACAATTAATAATGAAGTATTAATATACAATATCTAAGATGTTTCAGGATGAATTTGTTTTTATATATATTATATGATCAAGATTTTGACAATAAATGAATATAAATGATTGAGAGAATACACAATTAGTTTAATTCAAGTTTGAACAGGTATATATTTGTATTTATACAATGTAATCAGTCATCCAAAGTGGTCATGGTAGATAGGTTAAACATAAGGAAATCATTCCTTAGAATTTTTATTTTTACTTAGATCATGCAATAAACACGTAGTCACCCAACTTTTAATAACATGTCAAGGATTTCTTTAAGTATTCATTGGAACCACTGCCCTGTCTTTCTTGCAAAAAATAACCAAAGAAGTGTAGCAAGTGTGAATTTTACTTGCTTGATTTCCCCCTGCCATAAAATTTGATCATAAAATTCTTAGAGCTTTTAAAAAATATTTCTTTTTTCTCCTACAATTGTTCACACCAACCACAACAGAACATTTTAGCAAGTTTATCAAGGCTTTTTGAACTATTTGGTTTTGTATATAAATAAATCATTATATACATTAAATATTTATGACATCCTTAGAACAGTGCTTTGTCCCTAAAAAATAATTTGCTCAATCACTCTGAAACTTGGCTTCTCAACCTGTAAAATGGATATTTCACAACATAACATGTATTAGAAAGCTCAGAGATCCTCTTCTGTAATACATTCAAGGTTTTGCGTCAATTTTGATTCATATATTTTAAATTAATGCCAAATGTTGAAGAGTCATTGAGTCTTAGAATAATGGAGATAAGATTTAAATTCTGTATTTTCCATGTGTTTCTGAAACTCATTTCATTATTGCACTAATGTACATACACACTTAAAAGTATACAATTTACTATAACAACAGTTTATGGTAACATTTGTTGTAATTTTCAATGGACATCAAAAATGAAACTTGAATTTAAAAAGTAAGGATAAAGAAAACCAATAGACTAAGCTAAGGCCAATTCTTTAACAGTAACATCACGAATAGGAAGGAAGAAAAATGACAACTATGACAAATTTACAAAATACTGAATCAAAAATTTTCAAAATGTTGAAAATAACTTACAACAATATTAAAGTTTCTTTAGACAATTATGTTTATGATGCTAAATTATGTTTGAAAAGGGAAATTACTTTTGCTAATTTTTAAGGAAACCCTAAGTTATTTTTATAACATGTATTCAAATGCAAAATAAATACTTTAAAAGGAAACTAATTGCTGAAGCACATTACTAACCTATACATAGGTTAAGATTTTCTCAATATTATATATGCTGCCTGTTTACTTAAAAAAAAATTAAACCTATCTACATACATTTTAATCCAACTTACTTGTTATACTAGATTTTGAAACAGCAGGATTGTTATTTATATAAATTTAAAAACTAATAAAAATATTGTTGACAAGTGGCATTTTATAAGTTAACCTAGACATGCATTTGTACTCATTTCAAGTTCTTTAAAATGAAATTTCACATTGATTAGGTAGCATTTATAAAATTATATTATGTTAAAATTGCTGTCTAGGCACTGTATTTATGGTTTACTAAATTGCATTATAAAGAAGTTGAGATGACAGGTGCTCTGATGACCGTACACCCTTTAATGATTTTCCAACCATGGTCAATCCATTAACCTTCATGACATTCTTGTATCACTGTATCTTCTTGAGTTGGATCTGAAAGAACTTTTAATCCACATACCTACCTTGAGTAGCTAAAAATGAATCAATATTGGCATATAAATAGATATTAAAAATTGTATAGTATAAAGGAAAACAAATACAACTTTTAGATTTGCTAATTACAATAAATATTGTATAGAAAATGATGCCTCTAGACCTCTGAGGGTCTATAGTTTTATGATTTAGCAGAGACACATGATCTGCACTCTAAAACATGCATGAAATAGTTATAGATTGAGAAAAAGCTGCATGCATTTAAATATAGAATACCATTTTTTAGTTAAATTTGAGACTGGTTGATAGATGGAAATTACATATGACTTTTGAATTTCAGGATGTTATTTTTAAGAGGAATGACAATGTATGAAAAGAGACCTGTGGTTTGGAATAACAGATTTAGTTGAAAAATTCACCTTCCCATGTATCATATTATGTGCTTTTAAGAAATTTTTCACTCTCTTTACAACTTTGCAAGATTAAAGCATGCTATCTTTTACACATGTAAGAATTATGGACAATATTACTAGATGTGTTTACATTTAATTTTTATTTGGTATTTTTGCAATATTTCCATGAATTTATTTTATACTGATTAAAATAACTGATGTATAAGTTTAGTTCTATGAAATAGAATTTCATTACCAAAATCATGTTATGTTTCTATTGGAGCACAATGATTATAATTATCTTCATTGTAGAAGGTAGGTTATTCAATGAATGACTTTAAAATGAACAAATAATTTTTCACTATTTTTCAAAAAGTAACTAAGGTAAGGGTTTATTTGAGGATGGCATACTAAACAGCATGAAATGGAAATTATTGAAGTATGTATGTTCAAGATAGAGATAAAATATGTAAAATAATTAGCACAGAGACTAATAAATGATAGATGCCCCTTAACAAAATTCAAGGTTACAAAACAGCACTTAGTTGAGTATGTTAAAGTTGTTTAGATGCAGATGTAAGATGTTGCACTAATTTGAGGGTGTGGTTTGAACAATTTGTTGATTTCAAATTATTTTCTGTAATATGTGAATATACACCAAAATAATACAAGTAAAGATGAAATTACAGGCAAGAGATTTAGGAAGTCATACCTCTAGTTTTGCAAACAAAAGTGTTTCTCTGATTGGCACAAGAGCAAGACTTTCTTGTTGACAGAGCTACAATTAGTCTCCGCACTGGCACCTGTTCTTTCCATTTTGAAGAAAGATGAAGGATAAGTTGAGGGGGGGGAAAAAAAAAGTAATATTTGCTATGTGAAGGATTCAGTACTAGATTCTTTCAATCTAAATATTTGTTCCGCAAAGTAGATAACATTATGACTACTTTAGGGAAAAAGTACATTAGGCTCCATTTGGTTAAGTTACGGGTTTCTTTGACACATGAATTCCTCAAAATTCATGGATAAAGGATTTGATCCTGGGTCTAAATCTGGATCCTGAATGCAGATCCCAAGCTAAAGTGAATATGTTTGACTATTCTCCTTTGCATGAGATACTGCAGCTTTTGTAATTGGAAACATACAATAATTCCCAAAGTAATTATCAGCATGATTCTATGCAAAGTTTATGAAATTTGGGACTTCGAAAGTCAGGCATATTTCCATTTATTTTGCTTATTTAATAATGTCCCAGCTATGTGATGTTCTTGATTTCAAAAAACAGCTTCTGAATAAAAATCAAACCACGAGCAACAACAGCAACATGAGCATAAGCAGCAGTCTTCTGAAAGGACAGCTCTTCGTCACTGCATGTATTGGTTTGTATTATTTAGATTTAAAAAAATGAAACATAAAAAAAATACAAAACACAAGTGTAGGTTTTTATCTTAAAATCTTCAGTCTAATTTTACAGGCGCATTATGAGGCCTCAAAAAAAAGTTTGAAATTCGTATTCCATACAATAACTAATTTTCAAGTGATTTTAAACAGACTCCTTTAACAAAGAAGATCAAAACAGATCAAAGAACAAATAATGACAAAAATAAAATAAAAACATTATTGGGATATATTTAAAAGTATGGGGCAGTGCCTGTGGCTCAGTGAGTAGGGCACTGGCCCCATATACCATGGGTGGTGGGTTCAAACCAGGCCCTCACCAAACTAACAAGAAATAGCCGGGCATTGTGGTGGGCGCCTGTAGTCCCAACCACTTGGGAGCTAAGGCAAGAGAATCGCCTAAGCTCCGGAGGTGGTGGTTGCTGTGAGCAGTGTGACACCACGGCACTCTACCGAGAGTAATAATGTGAGACCCTGTCTCTACAATAAATAAGTAAATAATAAATAAATAATAAAATAAAGTAAAATATAAAATAAAAGTAAATATACTAGGAAATGTTTTTAGACAAATAATTTAATGGTAGTTCTTATTACACTTGAAACATAAAGTAACCATAATCTTACATCTAAACCAAATATTGATTTTCTTATCTATAAAATAGAAAAATCAGTTTATTGCAATTTATTTTCCTGCAATGTTTGGAGGCTCTTAGAAAAATCAAATGAATTCTAATTAAATTATCCTGGATTACATTAAAGGCAAAATTAATTCTAATCCATGGGTCACCATGAAAGTTTGAGATAAACTGTGTTATGGTCCATTATTTCACTTCCAAGAAACACAGCCAACTGCCTCCTGTCTGATACACCCTGCAAGTTTCAACTTGCTTGGCAGATTGGTTTTGCTGGAAGGGCTTCATTTATTTCCACTGGTTCTTGATTTTTGTGTATCACAAAACTTTCATAATGACCCACATAGGTAATTGATTTAACTCAAATATCAACAATTATGATGAAATAGAGGAGGGAATTTTTTCTCTTTGTTTTCATCTTTATGGTGAGATATCCCTTATAGAATTATGTCACATAATAGGTATTCAGTACATATACGTAAAAGAGAAAAAAAGTTGAGTCTGTCTTCGTATTTTGTGAAAAGTTCCTATATTCACTTGTACAATGTATAAAAACAAAACTACACAAAGGAAAGTTTTTGTGTGAGATGTACAATTCCAGTGTACAGCACAAGTCAACATAAAAATTTCCTTACAGGGATCCCTAATATTAGCACTAAATTACCTTGTTGATTTTCTATCTATGGTCAATAACTTCTTTACTCAATAAGGTGTAAAGTAGAAATGATTTTTATATGCCTAAGTGCTGTCAACGAATTGTTGGCAAATAGTACATGTATTTATATATATAGTGTTAATTTATGCTTATATATATTTATTACTTTAGAGAGTCCAAACAGAACATGCTTTTAAGGTTTAATCAAAATGACAGTAATGATCCTTTATCAGACAGGATTTATTTTGGAATACTTATTTACTATGTATATAAGTAGGCATTTGTAAATAATTCTTATAAAATTAACAACTGATTTTGAAAATATTGTATTATCTGTAAATTTTTTCACTACATATCTGATTTAATGATGAAAACGATTGTTATCTGATATTTGATGGAGACGTAAAATATAAATTAACTTCACATTTTATGTGATAAGTGTATTAATATTTAATTTTATGTACTCTATGTATAAAATTAACATCTCCAAATTTTAGGCTTCATTATAATTCCCTAAATGTATCAATAAACAGAATGGGTATCATAAACTAATGCTATAGCAGGAGAATAATACAAAAAAGACAAAATAATTTACAATTTCATAATGATTTAACTAGATAAATTAAATGCTATTAAATAATAAATTATTGAAAAGGATGTTGTAGGATATAATAAATCACTTAACTGAGCCAATATCTGGAAATTGGGCCTCTATTGTGACTTACTTCACTGAAGCTGAGAATCAATACTGTATTATTTTCTTAGAGCCACCGTGAGAAAGCACTGAATCTGGACATTCTAAATAATACACAGTGTTCCAAAAGTCACCTGTAAAGTCGGCATACATAGAAAAAAAAGGGAAATTATAGCTAAACACATCTTTAACTGCATTTACAATTTTACAAAGATACAGCCAGTATGTACAGACTGTTATGCAGAAGTCTTTGTGTCATAGTTCTAGAGGCCAGAAGTTGGAAATCAATATGCCCCTGGAGTTGGCTCCTTGGAAGGGGATGAGAGAGACCCATTCCATGCCTCTCCTGAAGACGGCATTCTCCCCGTGGAATCACATCATCTTCCTGCTCTGCATGTCTCCCTGGGGGTCTGTGTCCCAATTTTCTTTTTTTATAAGAACACTTTCATACTAGATATGGGTCCATCTGCATAACTACATTTTAACCTAATTATCTGGAAAGTCTCTGCTTCCAAAGAAAGTCACTTTTTAACAGGTACTAAATGCTAAGACCCTAACATATTTGGGGGGACACAATTCAACCTATAATATATGGCCATAACTCACATTTATTATGTGATAAAGCTTTTCCAGGAATAATGGTTACTATTCCAGAATGAATGGAAACAGGCAAAATTGTGTAGAATACGCTTTTCTGTTTCAGTTAGTTTCCTATAACTTTCAACTTTCTTTACAATCTGTGCGGTTTCCTTTTCTTTTTTATTTAACCAAGTGAGTATCTATCATACGCTGCAGGGTATATTAGAAAAAAATCACACCATCAACTTGGATAAGGTTCAGTATTGTAAATGGTTGTGCTCCTAATTTCTGGATCCCAACTCTAATTAAGATGATACTGTTCATATATCTTTTATCTTCAGTCTCAATTTTTTTCTCTTTTACATTATCTGTTGAATACCTACTATGTACCATATTTTCTAGAACGACACCTCACTAATGCTAGTGGCCTCACTCATTTTCTATTGCAGATGTCAAAGCAATAGATTACTTAGATCACGTATTTCAAAGTTCCATTTGTTTTATTTTTAACAAAGATTTATTGATATCTACTATGCCACAGCCTTCTTTTAGACACTAGGAAAATAACACAGAGTTTTTTCCCTCGCAGAATTAGTAATCTAATAATGCGATAGATAATTTTTTAAAAATCACTAAATACATAATTTCAAATGAAGTAAGTTAGATAGGGAAAATAGCACAGGATAGTGAGAGAGTGACTCTGTGGAGAAGCCTGGGGAGCAGGCTAGTTTCCACTGTGGTCAAGGAGTCAGTCCTTCCTGAGGAGGGCACCTTTTGTCTGAGGATACAGCTCACACAACTCTTTCTCTGCTGTTTACAAGAGAAACCAAGTAAGAACTTTTAAACAAATATGATTATCTATGTTTACTTTTTTCATTAACACACTACATATATAAAGTAAAAAATTTTGGGAAAGTGTATGTTGGGGTTTTGTTTGTTTAATGTGGAGAGAATGATTTTGGCAAAATATGCCTGATGGTTAGAAGAACCATCATTACTGTGGTTAATTTAATATAGGCTTGTGAACTCAAGTCATTACTTCATTCAAAACAAATAACTTATTTTGTCTTTACTTTCACTTTCTCCATTGCTATTTGGTTTTCAGAGATGCTGCAGAGAAACGCAGGGCATTTGCTAGGAAAGGTTGCTATAATGCCTCAGAGTTGACTCCATTTCTGTCAATCAGGAATAATTCACACATCTTCATTTTGCTTCATTATTTATTGTTCTGTAAAATGGTCACAGGATACTTGAGCTCTGTAAAAAAAATTAATTAATTAAATAAGTAAATAAATAACTAAATTAGAAAGTGGTTCTCTGGCCCAAGGACATGCAATTTAATTTAAGACAATTCAGACATAAAACATAACAGCTGGGGAACTGGTTCATTTTCAGGTAAAAACAAACCTGAGTTTCCATACTTGTTTGTGGAGGTTGAAAACTTACTATGGGATGTTAAAATCATATACAAAAGGATATGGAGAGATAGAAATTGAGAAAAAGGAGAAGTAAGCATTGCTATCCTTTATTTTTTATATTTCAGACAAATTACTAGATAAATTTTATCTCTAGAGATGAAAAGACTGGAACAAAGCTCAGGAAGCCTGAGATGAAGAAGCCGATCTTCCATTTGTTTACTGGGGGTGGTAAACAACTAAAATAGATAGAGTGAGGTAAAATTAAACCCAAAACTAAATGCAAAATGAGATTAAACACATCTTTTTTAATATAGCTGAACTATTTTCCTTGAGAGTATGAAAATGCTCTGATTATCAAATCACTTACCAAAAAGCTGTGTGGAAGAAATTATTAATGATGAAGATAAGACCATAATGAAAGAGTAAAACCTATTAAATACTCTAGATTAAAAAAATCCAGACTAAGAATAGACATTGTCTCTTCATTAACAATCAGCTGAGTTATGCATACTAAACCTTCAACATAAATCTTAGCAAAGAAGTGAGGTAGAGAGATTCTTCAGAGAAAGAATGGTTTTCAATAAGTTGCATCCCAAAGTTTGGTCTGTAAAGTCAGATGCCGTGGAAAGTTTAAGAGGGTCATCTTCTTCATCTTCCTATTGCTATCTGTATTTCACAAAGAAATTCCTGTTTCACTGTGAACTGCTTAAATCCAACAGGCTCCTTACCTTGCTTAGTTTTTGAGTGAATGAAGGAAGAGTGAGCTTAATTTACTTATGAATGAAGTTTGGATACATTTTAGGATTCAGTCTTGTTCAGTGGAGAGTAATCCATCCTGGACATGATGTATATTGCATTGACGAACAAAAGGAAACTGTGTGGGATTTGCGTTCCCAGAGGGTAAGAGAGGGTATGTTCCCAGAGGGTAAAAGAGGGCGTTCCCAGAGGGTAAGAGAATGTGTGCAACCTCCCTTCATTCTCAAATCAATGTTACTGCGTATCAATTTTGATGATCCAAATAATGTATGCCACCAAAAATAACATGCCTTTAATTATAAGAAATTGTTGCCAATATTTTGGTTATGTATTTACACTCACCTTTTCAAACTGCCCTAGAAGAAATGGCAGAGGAAAATAATGACCCTCACCTGGGTTATTTAACATGGGACTCTAGGAATTAAAGCCTATAGAATGTACAGAGATAGGGAAACACGTAGGAAATTTAATTCCCAAGCTCCTGAAATTCATATCTTTTCAAATCATTCACTGGATTTTATTCACTGTGCTTATCTCACTGTAAAATTAGATGTACAAAGAAATGCATAATTCTTGTATTTGCGTTTGGTTATAAATCTTCAGAACAAGCTTAGGCTGCAGTTATTTAAAACTCTGCTCCATGACCATATTTGCACTTTTTCCCCCCTATACTTAGTTAAACATACGTAGGCAGATACTTGTTAAGATTCATTTAGTTGTGAAGCTAAATATAGCTTTCCTGACAATCCATTGGTGAAGTATAATGATGAATTGCATATGGTGGGTCAGAGGTCCTGGTTTCTGGAACTCAGTTGGCCCTGCTTGATTACTTGGCAGAACTAGTGAGTTCAACTGAGGCACCGATGGGAAGTGAAAAGGTGCAGAAAGCGCAGGTCAAACTGGAGCATCACAGGCAGCAAACAGAACGCAAAAGAAGCTTCATGCAGGCTGCCGTGTAACAAAGGGGAATTTTGTTTAAGAACAGAGAGGAAGCTTAGAGCGCTTCCCAAGAAGAGTTGAAAGTGGGTTCTTCTCACAAGTGAGGAGAGAGAGCAGAGGTGCAGAGGTATAAATATCCTCTTTCTTTCTGTTTAATATGGTTTGTGACTCTTTCACTGTTCACTTTGTACCTCTAGGTACCTTTGTCCTTTTCTATTGGTCACTGACTTCCTAGGTTGCCTCAAACCCACCTTCTTTCCCCTCTTTGGTGAGAAGGGATGAGTGCTAATCACAGTGTTCCCATAATGATCCCCCGGGCTCTCCAGCCTCCCTGTCAGCAGGCCGGGCTGGCCTTCCATTCCCCTTGAGGCCACTTTGACCCTTCTCAATACGACACTGTGGATGCTGTGGGTAGTACTAGATGTGTGTGCTATTTGTCAGGAATAAATTAAATATTAGGGAATATAATGGTAGTGCTAAACAGAAGTTCAAATATCCCATTGGTAGGTATAGACAGACCCTGGAGGGGAGGCATAAAGGCGAAGAAGTAAGAAAATACTATGTATTTGGAATTCTTAAGCTATGATCCATAAACGCTACCTGGTCCATGGGCCTCTAGACAGTATGTTAGGGTTTTTGTTGTTAACAATTTCCTGAAAGAAGAGAGTCACACTGAATTGAGGTTTATTAAGCCAAAATTTTAAGGGGAAAAACACAGGCTACAAAATATCTGTTGTGGATTGGGCTCTCTGTATAAGATGTTGAGAAAAGGGGGTATACAGGAGAATCAGAGGGTTGATGGAGGTGAGCAGTGAGGCAATCGATGGTATTCTTGTGAAGTTCTATTTGGTGCTCAACAAATGTCATAAGATAAAATGATAGTCAATAAAAGGGAGGAAGTGGTCAGTGTTATCTCTTTCTTGATTTGCATCTTTGGAGATAAACTTGTAACAACATTGAAGCATTTATTTAGGCTGTCGTCCTAAGACCATAATATTAATAGATATGCACTCATTTTTTAGGGGCTGTGTATCTCCAAGTGTGGTTTCGGGGCTGAAGGAAATAAATATTTTAACCCAAAACACATTTCTTTCTCATATTTTGAGGTGGCTGAGGGCAAATAGGAGCAAGGCTATAAAGGATGTGTAGGTGGAAAGGGTTGGGAGAGATTTGTACTCACCAGGAATCTGTTAAATGCAGGCAGGCTCTGCCTATTTTATTTGGGACAGATTCACTGAGATTCTGAGGTCCTTAAAGGTCCAAACAAAAATATTTCCTTTGGGGTTGTTATTATGAAGCTTATCTGCATAAAAGACCCTTGTTAGCCAGGCCTTACTCCTGCCCATATCCAGTCCAGTCCATTAAAAAAAAAAAAAAAAAAAAAAAAAACAAAGGAAAGGAAAGGAAGGAAGAAAGAAAGACTCAGTGCATCATTTTCTGAGCCCTTTAACCTTTTTATTTATTTATTTATTATTATTATTATTTTTTTTTTTTTTTTTTGCAGTTTTTGGCTGGGGCTGGGTTTGAACCCACCACCTCCGGTATATGGGGCCTGCGCCCTACTCCTTTGAGCCACAGGCGCCACCCTAGCCTTTTCATTTCTTCAAAGAGGATCCCTGTGCCACACTGGGGAGAGGAGGATGTCAGTGCTTGCGAGACTCAGTTCCAAGGTCCAGTTCTCCCTTTGGCATAATGAATTTTGGAGCATCCTGAGATTTCTGTTTTTCTATTATACTGTGTAAGCCAGTATGTATGTCCTTACTTTCATTTTGCTGGACAAAGTCCAATAAATTCTCAAAAGACACTTAGAAAAAAAAAAAGAAACACATTTTAGGATTGGTGTACACATCCTTTTTGTAAAATTTTGTTCCAGTACACTTGTATTTGCATTACTATGGATGTTACATAAAGTATCCGAATGTGGAGGAACAATAAAACTCATAAAGTAACCATCACAGCTCAGCGCCTGTTGCTCAGCGGCTACGGCTCCAGCTACATCCACCGGAGGAGCTGGCAGATTCGAACTCAGCCCAGGCCTGGCAAACAACAGCGACAACTAGTACCAAAAAATAGTCAGGGGTTGTGGTGGGCACCTGCAGTCCTAGCTACTTGGGAGGTTGAGGCAAGAGAATGGCTTAAGCCCAAGAGTTTTAGGTTGCTGTGAGCTGTGTGGCCACAGCACTCTACTGAGGGTGACATGATGAAACTCTGTCTAAAAAAAAAAAAACTAGGCCATCACATTTGCAGTGCTGCATGGATAGCAAAACACTTTCCCATGGGTGGTACACCCTGAACTGACCTCCACCCTTTCTTTCCCTCCTTCCCTCTCTCCCCACCTTGCTTCCCTTCTTCGGCCACATCCTCTAGCCAGCTACTATCTTAGGTACAAGTGTTTTACGTCCTTGTTTTATCCATTTCATTTCAGCAGATATTTTTCTTGTTCTTCTTTTCTCAACTTACCCCGATCACGTTCTCATGTTAAACACCCTGACAATGACCCTACCAGTGACGGAGTTTGATGTCCCTAAACAGATCCTTGTATTCCAAATTTAGGTCACGTTGGAACCACTGAGTGTTACTGCACGTCATGTAAGCTGCTCCTAAAGCCCCTTGGGAGAATGTGGACCTCAGTGTAGATTTAAGCTAATGACATAATGTGTCTTAGGGCTGCTGTGGGTCACCTGTGAGACTGGACCGTGCCCATACTGCTTTGCTGATGGACTAGAGTGTCCTCTGCATCACTTTTTGGTTAGCACGCTACATTCTGATTGGTCGATTGATAGGTGGTTCCCTCCTGCCAAGGAGTGAGTAACCGATTGGACAGGATTAAAGTGAGATGGGGCCCTGCGGGCCCTGCCCTTGTCCTTTGTCCCCAGGAGAAATGAATTTCTAACTATCTACCTAACGCCTCAAATATAGCAAGACAAAAAAACTGTCAGTGAGGCCACTAGTACGATGTAATTAATAGAAGGCAACAACCCCTGACTCTCACCACGCCAGCTATTTTCAATCAGACACTGATCATCATCATTAATAGAATTAAAGAAGTGAGTGCTTCCCCATGGAGAATCTGGCACATGATAGAACAATCTTTCTGGAAGTTTATTCTGGAATCTATCAGTACACTGTAGTCAGAATTCTTGGGCTATTTCGTTAGGATGTAGAATGATAAACTATATCCTTCTAGGTAGTTTAAAAAGAAAAAATGAACTTGTAACTTACTTCTGGCATTTCTACAAATGGGGTCACCTTTCAGCACTTCTGTAGATTCTGGCAAAATAGATCTATGAGGCTGCTTCCAGGGGACCCAAAAGATAAAAAAGAAAAAAGAAAAGCCCCACAGATTATCAGAAGTTGGTAAGAGGAATCTGTGGCATGAGGAATCAATGGGCCCTTGAGCCAGCTGGAACTGGGACCGGATTCCAGCAGAATTCCATCTGGACTGGGCACCAGAGTTTCCCGTGCTGCCTGTGCCCTGTGGAGCCTCCCTGGCTCCCATCTTGTCTGCTTTTCTGGCTGTCTCATCTCTACTCTGATCAGCAGCTTGTTCCATGTTTGACCTGCTCTGTTTTCCAGCTCTGACTTCTGGAACGGCCCTGTTACCATGGCGACCAGTCTTTGGTTGAAACTCAGCCTGGCTTCTGGGCAGAGCTCCTGTACTCACACACAGTGCAGGGCTCAGTCTCTGGCTTCGGATTCACTTGCAATAGTATTTGTACACTTGCTTCAGGCCTAACCTCTTGAGTTTCACCTTTTGGAATTTGAGGTCTAAGCCCAAGGTCTCAAAAAGGGACCTGAAGGAGAATCCTTTGGCCTGATGGTTTGATGTGATTTGAGTCCTGTTCATGTCCCTCTTTAGTGGATGGGTTTGAAAAAGCATTTCGTTACTCACCCTTAGTGGGGAATACTTCCATACCCTAATCTAATATCTCCTGAAGCTGTAAGTAAATCAGTCCTGCCAGCATGCGTTTACTCTTCCGTGACTGATCCAAGTGTTAGGCTTAAATGAATACATCTCAGTAATTCAATTTAAAATTATATTAAGCTCATGTAATGGGAAAGCCTGTACGGGGGACAGTATGGAAGATAGGATGACCACATGATTGACAGTCAGTATAGGTCAGGTGCCCCAGAGGAATTTGAAAAATAACAGTACTGAAAGCAGGACAAACAGAGTCCATAAGAGAGAAATTAGTTGCATTAGAGACATCAAAGTCTTCCTTGTAAAGGTAGAATTTGATATGGCCCTTAACCAACTCTCAGGATTTGATCAAAACTTGGTAAATATGTGAGCCTAACAAAATGTGAAACAAAAAGGGAAATTGTGTGGAATGGGTCAAATATGAATTGTTCTCGGGAAAGTGATTACCTTTCTATTTTGGCAAAAGATGCTATTGGTATAGGCAATTAGCAGGACTGTTAGCCTGGGTTTTTCCACAGAGAGCTTCAAAGTTCCTGTGAGTAGGCTATATTTTATTACATAGGGATGGTAATATGGCATGTATATTAACATTATATTACCTTGGAAATACTACTTTTTATATTATAGTGAAGAGATATTAAGAGCGGGTTGGAAGGGATGGGGAGAGCTTTAGAAATATTCCTAAGCAAAATTAGTAAAGGGGTGAACATGGAAAAAATGGTGGGCAGGGGGTAAAGTGCATGGAGTGGACATCGGACATCTGTAAGACTCCAATGTGTACACTATGCCTCCTCTCTATGGATATCATCGTCTATGGGGGATATACATTATATTTTAAAGGGGATTTTTTTTTTTTTAGGAAATAAACTTTAATAATGAATTCTTTTTTAAATTTTACTGAAATTTTTCAGAATCATAGTATCATTTAATCAAGTGTCCTAAACCTGATGATGTATCAGAATCACGTGAAAACCTTTATTCTTATTCATCATACTGATTAGGTGAGGTGTTCTAATACTTTATTTTGACAAAATCAAATAGCTATTTGGCAATGGATCTGAAAATTTGTTCGTGTGGGAAAAGAGGGTTTGTGTTCAACCTCGATCTTTCCTGGAAGCCATAACAAACCGTTCCTAATGCTCTCTTAACCTGATTACCTTGCCACAAGTTATTTTAAGGAAAGCCAATACAATGACTGTCTTATTTGTATGTATCCCAAGATAGATGAAATTATACAGACTGTAAATGGCATAATTATGCATATGCATGCAGGCAAATTATACAGAAGAGAATTTCAATAAACTAAATCTTTAACATGATTGGAAACATTTTTTTCTATTTGTTTGATGGAAATTACTGTTGGCCAATTAGTATATATTATATTTTGTATGTGGCTAAAGGGTTAGTGAACTTCTCCCACAGTGGTCTAGCCGTATGGTCTCACTGTGCCCTGTTAGCTGAATTATAGTTGAAAGTCTGTGGTATTTTTTTTTTTTTTTTTTTATCTTGCTCCAAGCTCCATGGTGTTCAGCCAAGCAAGAAGCCCCAATTGCCTTCAAAGATGACTCTTCAGTCGAATGAGCACTGTGGGGAGCAGAGTAAGGCGAGAGTCTGGCCTTGTGTAAGACGATTTAGCATATGCCTCATTTTAGATTAGGCTCTATCTAAAAAGGACTCTCTGAAAGCTTCAAGGCGTGTACACTTCTCTAATTCACAATAGGAAATTATAAATTACAGAGTAAACCAGAGTGAACCTTATATTTGAAAAAGACTCAGGATATTAGGATTAAGAATATATAAGGATTAACTAATTTCTCATATCTGGTCTCTCTCTGTGTAACTAGTTCTTGTGTCCAGAGGTACAGTAGTAATTTACAGGTCAGTGGTGCTCAGGGAAATGCAGATAAATGCATGTCGTTATTCCTGCACTCTCTGAAAATATGACAATATTTAGAACACAGGTCACTTTGCTATGTTAGCAAAAATAACTCGCATAGTTATGAACATTTTCATGTTTATTCCTCAAATCTCTTTTTGTCACTGACTACCAAAGATGATGATATATGCTCTATTCCCCAAGGCCTTTTCAGACAGTGCTAATTCAGCGGCATTTTTCTCTTATGCTGTCAGGTTCTGCAAGAATTTTTTCTTTCCTTGACATTTGGGAGAACCCTGCTGCCTTCAGAGCTATAAAATAATAGTAATGGTTAAATGGATATCTCTCTTGTGTGGGTTTTTTTTTTTTTTTTTTTTAATTGTTGTTGTTGTTGTAGCTTTGGATAAATACATACCTTTATTTTGAAAATCCAGGATATCATCAATCTCCTAGGTAACATAAGGGAGAAATCTGCCCCCAAAAATCTATGAAATGTCATAAGGCAACCATTAGGTGCCATAACCTAATTAGGAACAAGACAATTAACTTTTGTTTTTGTTTATTTCCATTTACATCATTTACATGGTAGTGTTGAGATTTTCCTATAAAGACCAGTTTGTCATACTGTTTTCTGGGACAAAATAAAAAACACTATATAGAGTTGGGATGTTTAACATTGTAAATACAACATTGTTACTTATTTTTTAAACTATAATTGAACTCTTGATAACATATGGTTATAGAATGTCATGCAGACAACTGAAATTCTACATTAGAAATGTTTCAACCCCAAATTAGTCACCCCTTAGCCACTAATTCTCTTTATCATAGTTTTTCTTAGTAATTCTCATATAACATTCTATGTTTCTAAACTAAAATATTTAATTCTTACTTTTTATCATCTCTTTTTTGTCCTTGAGTGGTATTAATTAACCAGGATAAGAGTAGACTCTGGCTTAGTACTAACCCCTTTCTCCACAACTAGGTCCTTCATCTGCACATCTGTACTTTATTATGTAAATCTTTAAACATGTCTAGAATCTGCTGTGTGCCAGTCCCTATGTGTGGATATTGTATATCATGAACACAGAATATAAATCAGGAAAACTGACTGGTTGTTTCATATTTAAGTCTTATTTTCTATATTGCCTTTGAACCGTTTATTTTCCTAGTTCTTTGGGCTGTCATCTTTTCTATATTTGATATTTTCTTCTGAAAGTTTCTAGTGCATAAAGGAAATCAGAGTAACTGAGGCTTTCTGATACCCCTCCCCAACACAGATACACACCCATAAACAATCATTTTCATCCTGTTACAGCATTAAACAAAGTGAGAATTAGAACTTCAGCATTCCGCAAAATAAACTATGGCATATGAAGACTGAGCCTAAGCTATTTTATTGATTGACTTGAGTGATTATATCCTAGAAAGTGCATGTGTTAATTAAAGCCAAAGGGCTATGGTGTTATAACTCCAGAACTTTATGGTTATGAATATAAATGAACCAGAACATTCAGTTTGTTCAAAGTTCACCCTTCTCCCTTTGTCAATAACATAGTGAGAAGTTAGTCATATATCTCCACTGCTCCCAGTATAGGCTCTGTCTTCCTGTGTCAGATCCTGTATGTGCGTTTATTTGGTTCATAATGAACCTAATTGTGTATGTGTGCATATAAAATTGTAAGCCAATTTCATCTCCAACTTTTTCATTTGAATTAGCAACAAATTATGGTCTGAGGATTGGTCCAACCATGATTTCATGGACTAACCCAGATAAACAAGGGCAAACCTCAGGGGACCTCTCAGTGGTAAAGCAATTTTAATTAGTAAATGATCCTGAAGCTGCACATTCAAAACAAACTATTACTCAGCATACAATATTGGGCTGCCAGTCAGAGTTCTCATTCACAGCTTGCAGAAAGGCAGGAAGCTTTGGGGAAGAGCTGGCCAGGGGTAATGAGAAGTGTCACTTAAAGTTAGTAAAGATCAAAGTGAAGGACACTTGTCCTCCCAGCACTGGAACTCATATCAAAGTGTCAGGTTCAGGAGTTATCTTAATCCTGCAGTTCCAAGGGAGGAAAAGGAAAATGTTTAGCTATTTGTAAGAAATAATTTTCTTCATTTTGTAATTTTTAGATATTAAAGGAAATAGGAAATTGTGGCATAATTATGACTATATCCAAATCACCAAATCATTATCCTCAAAAAGAAAAAAAAAAATATATATATATATATGAGGCATACTTGGGATTGATTTTTTTACTACCTTGTTTACAAATGCCAAATTGTTAAATTTTGATTTTTAAAGTGATATCATCACTTCTAATTTCAAGTACAGTATAATTTTCCTTTTACATTCATGAATTACATTTAGATTTTGGATATTCCTAATAAGCTACTAAAAGTATATTGTGTATAGTAAATTGCTATGTGTTTTTCCAGAAGCTTCACTAAGGTATTTGTATGGGGCAACCTTAAAATGACTGCTTCACTTAGAAATTGAAAATTAGAGACAAATGTTATCCCAAACTTTTGAGGATTTTGTTTCAGAGGTTTTAAATATAAATGTATTGGGCATTTGAATTCAGATACCTGAATAGAATGGTCCTTATTATCACCTGGGTGTCATATTCATATCTGAGCACAACTCTTCTTTCATAACCTCAAGACACCTCATTTGCTGCAACCTTATTTATCACACAATGGAGTTATTAATTATAAAGTCAATGATGACCATAAAAGAAACTCAAGGCAGAAAGGAGTGAAGAAATAAACAGCTCAAATCCATGTGCTGCAGATAGATACACTCCAGATAGTCAGAGTGGCTCCTGCCCCTGCAGGTGGATGAGAGCTGAGGCTGAGGCCTTTTGAGAAAATAAATAGTCTCACTTTTCCAAGGAAATCTTATTAGGCTGGAAGGCTTCCTTTCTTCCAATATTCTCCCACACTCCAGGCCCTCAAGTTATGATTCACTAGACTGTGTGGTATATTTTAATTTTCAATTCACAGTGAAAAGCTAGAGTGAGAGGGAGAAAGATTTCAGGCATTCATGTGGCTGCAAATGTTAGAACGATTTAAATACTGACCACTTTTCAGGTGGTGTAGCTTAAAATCCCCCAGCAGTTAATCGTCTTGCTTCAACACCAGGCAAAGCAATAGCACCTTAAATGGTGTCCTCGTCACCACTGCAGTTACTTGTTACACTTCACTCTTTCTAGCTAATTGCACATTTGCCAGCCCTAGGTAAAAATAACCCAGCGCGGGCACACACACGCACAACAACTCACCTTTATGACAAAAGTCACACCACATTTTAAATAATCTAATGGGCGGAGTTAAGTTGAGAACAAGAGATGATACGAAGAAGGAAGAGATCAAGGCAAAGGCAGCGAGATGTTGGGGCAGGCAGATGCAACAATGGAAAAGATAAGCTTAGAAAGTCTTGGAAAAAATTCAGTAGGATGCACATGTGCTTTAAAATCAGAGAAGAAATTTTAACACTACTAAAGAATAACCAAACCTCCTTTTCTCTGCTGCTTTTGCCAAACACAATTTATACATATGTATAAATTATACATTACTAATGGAGGAATAAACCACATTTAACTGCATCTGATTTCAAATGTTCCAAGACCTGTTTTAGAATAGTTATTTTTCCACAAGTCATTCTGATTTGGAGCACTGGTCCTCCCCAAGGATGTAAAATGTAGTGAGACTTATTATTGAGTCTGTTAAGTCTAATAGTGTTTCACCTCTTTTTGGAGGACTCCTGCATGCACAAAATAAGCCTTGGAGACTGAAACTCTTTGACTTAGTCAATACTTATTGAGCACTGTTCCAAGGCTACGGATATATTTGACAGTAAAACAAACAGAACCCAGTCTGTGGGGTGTTTGGTGTTTATAAGCTAGCAAAAGAGTGCTCAACTTGTCATTACAGTGGCTATTGAATATGTTTTTGTTATTTTTTTTTTAATTCAGTAATTTTTTTTCATTGCTGGTGACAATTCAGTCTTTTGTTGTTGTGTTTTGTTTCATTTTTTTGCAAATACAAATAACCAAAAAAGATTTGATTCTAATAATTTCACCTGCAAAATCTGACCCGGAATAGGTTACATACTACATTTCTGTAAGTCTATTCCCTCCTTTGTCAAAACAACACACTAATTCTTAGGTCAGGGTTTAATGAATACAATCTTCAGTATAAAAAATCCAGGTGCGATAACAAGAAAACAGTAAATGCTCAAAAATAATTAGTTCCAATCTTTTCCTCCTTATGGATATCAACATAGTATTTCACTAGAATTGGGAAGTCATAGATCGTGAAGAATATAATACCATTAAAAAATAATGTTGATGACTGAAGTACAACACAGTATTTTTCCATCACATGGATTATATGGCATCTCTTGAATCTCGAATACATGTTTACATTTCATAAAAAACATTTAAAATAACAAATAAATGTTTAAATTGTGCGTATGAGACCTAATCATAAATGATTTTGGTGTTTTAAATTTGAAGATAATTTCACAGGGTGCGGTGGCTCACGCCTGTAATCCTAGCACTCTGGGAGGCTGAGGCAGGTGGATTGACTGAGCTCACAGGTTCAAGATCAGCCTAATCTAGAGGGAGACCTTGTCTCTATAAATTGCTGGGCGTTGGGGCATGTGCCTATAGTACTAGGTACTTGAGAGGCTGAGACCAAGAGAATCACTTGAACCCAAGAGTTTGAGGTTTCTATGGGCTATGACGCCACATCCCTCTACCAAGGGCGACAAAGTTACTCAATTTATTTACTCTGACTCAATAAATAAGTAAATAAATTTGAAGATAACTCATATTAATGATATAGAGAAAAGGTAAAATTGGTTACTATGTATTCATATGTTCAAGTATATATCGAGGAAGGGTATGAAAATAAAAACTAACCAATAAATAGTTATGGTTGCACTTAAGAACTGCTTATTTTGTATTTAAGTCTGGAACAAATGAATAAAATGAATAAATGATCTTAAAAACTAAAGTTGTCTCCTAAGCAAAAATAAATGTGTTTTTATTTCAACTCGTGAAGTTAGAATAAACATAAGAAATACCTGCAAATTAAACACAGCTACGAGCAATAGCGTTTCCTCTTATTATATTCATTATTTTTAAGTACTTATATACTCGAGTATAAGCCAACCCCCTTAATTTTACCCTAAAACCGGGAAAACGTAGTGACTCGAGTATAAGCCGAGGTGGAAAATGCAGCAGCCACTGGTAAATTTCAAAAATAAATACCCAAAACAATTACAATAATTGAGGAATCAGTAGGTTAAATGCTGATACCCTCACATCAGATACATCTGAAGCTCTGTTTGGACATACCGATGATGAGGAGGAGGAATCCAGTTTTGAGGGATTTTAACCTTTTTGATTTAGCTTGATTACCTGTTAAGCTAAGCGCACCAAATCAAATAACCTGTATGACCCGACTATAAGCCCAGTTCGGGTTTTTCAGCACAAATTTTCGGCACAAAAACTCGGCTTTTACTCGAGTATACACGGTAATAAAAAGTTGCGTCTATAAATGTATTGAGTGGTATTGGTATCATTTAAATTACTTGCTCAAAAAGGTTGTTTTCCAAAACAAATATGATTATAAATAACATGAGAAAGCCCAAAGCGCTCAGTGCAAAAAATCAATCAATTGAAATCTATCAAAAGCAAGGTTTTACCAATCCAGTCATCCCTCAGTATTCACAGGGGATTGGTTCCAGCACCCTGGAACATACCAAAACCTGCAGATGCTCAAGCTCCTGATATAAATGGCTTAGTATAGGCATTTGTCCTACACAGCATCCTCCCATACACTTTAAATCCCCTTTAGATTACCTATCCATATAAATACTACATACATAGTTGTTTGTGGTGATGTTTCTTATATTTTTATTTTTATACTTGTATTATTGTTGTTCTGAAGTTGGCTGAATCTAAGTATGTAAAACCCAAATATGGAGGGCTAACTGCAGATGTCTTTGATGGGAGGCTCGGAAAGATCAAGCAGGAGGCTTATAAAAATGTGGTAATAAATCAGGAATCCATCTGCCCTGGGGGTTGGGATATCTTTTATTTATCCATTGGCAGGAAAAGTTCTTATGGCGTCTATTCTCTGGAGTTCTTGGCAAATGAATCACACACACACACGCACATGCACACGCACACGCACACGCACACATACGCACACTGAGATTTACTGGATTCCAATGAACTAATCCACCACTGGATTTCCAGTTGCTGCAAAATGCTGCACAGAGAATGAAAATTCTGCTTAAAATGACATTTGGGGTCATAAATAGCATAAATGTTAATCTGGCAAAAGCCATCCCTGTGACATAATCCAGGCCACCAAGGGGCTTCCTGCCTGCGGGTCTCTTTGTTTTCCATTTGGCATCCTTCCTGAAATGCTGGAGATCATAGCAATGTGAGAGTCCCCTATGATTCAGCAACTTTCTGCGCGAGTGGCCAGATGCCAGCTGCTGCCCTTTTATTTATATTAGCCCCTCACCTAGAAACAACAGATGCTGTGGTGGCTCCTGGAGAGCTGTTTACAGTAGGAGAGGCTAAAGGAGAGATCTCTGGAAGCTAAAGTGATGTACACCAAGGAGCTGAGAATTCCATCATTTGATTGCAAGTGGAGTAGAAACTCGGATAGTTGGCTATAACATTCTCAATCCATTGATTTGGGTACCCCTTATTCCGGACGTGGAGTCATCCTAATGAATTCTAACACAGATTGCCTTGTGGCCCAAGCAAACAAGTAAAATTAAAATGTACACAGGATTTTGTCAGAGGAAACTCGTTTCTGTTGTGTTCTTTTTCTTGTTCTTCTTGGACTGACTTGTTTTGCTTAAGAGCTAGGTCTTTTTAACATGTCCAAGTGTCATTCTTTTCTTCTGGGAATTTAAGAAAGCAGTATCAGCTGTGTTAAACTTTACCAGGTAAACAGCCATACCTGTCACTTAGTTCCCTCTTTCTGTATAAGGGGAGAGCAACAGTATACCTCAACATCATTAACAAATTTCAAACTTGGAATTTTATAAGTTTTTTCCACCTGTTATCAAAATTTTCTACTATGAGTATAAAGCACCTTTAAAGGAATATTAACTCTTAAAACCTCCCTTTTCAAGACATGACAGAAGAGGGGATTTTAACTCTCTTCCTCTCAGGCTCTTAAGCGATACCTGCGCCTTTCACTATGTGCGGTATATGCAGAAGTAGTCACTTTCACAGTTGAAGAATAACACTTACTATAAAGATCCCCCCCCTCCAAAAAATCATTTGCTCTCAGAGGGAAACTGTAGACTTTTTTTTTCCTTTAAGAGAGTACAAAGTACCTAACTAAATTTATTTTTCAAAGAGTAACCTGAATGCAAAGAGGGAACATTTCCAATTAGAATGTAATTCTATAAACCTCAGATGGTGTCTTAACTCTCTTGAATATGGAAATTTCAAGCCTTCTCTGTTAATTAACTCAATTCACTAACATTAGGATGGACAGGGCTCCTCACTGCTAAGCCTTAGCCTCGTACTTAGAACACAGTTGGTCAGTGGGGGGCGTCCACCACGATGCTTGTGCACACACCAGCTCTGTTCAGTAACAGGTCTAGCCAAAAAAATAGCCTGCTGACAAGCATTTTGCTTTAGTTTTGCTTCTCCCCCTTTCCTTTTATAATATTTCACTTGTTTTGCCAACAGGCCTGCTTTTCTGGCACACCTGCTTTCTTCTTTAGATAGTGTTAGTTCTCGCAGAATCAATTGCGAGCAGCTTGCAACCAAATGCCTGATTAAAAAGTTAGCAGACCTTGAGCGCAATTACTTCAGCTCTACAGCACTCAGGCATTAAACCCGGTGTTAATTGTTTCCCATTTTTGTAACGATCCTTATAATAGGATAAAAACAGGAGAGATCATTTCTTGTAGTTAAAACAGCAGAAAATAAAGACGTTCACTCTGATTAATCATTGCAATATGAAATTAAATACAATTAGAAGTAAATACACTTTCAGATTTTTTTTTTCTGATTCTGGCAAAAGTCATCATTCCTGCTCAGAGAAGGCTAGATCCTTCTATTACTTACATCTATTGCTGTGTCAAAATGTATTTATAAATCACCGTTGCAACAAATTATTCGCCTAAGGAAAATATTTATGTAAGAAATAATTTTCACAATAATAAATTTTAGAATTTTTATATTGTTTCTGAGCATTATTCACCTTAATATTATAATCAATAGATATTCTTTGGTAAATCATTGTACAGTCAAAATGCTTTAACTTTCTTTTTTTTTTTTTTTTTTTTTTAATGAGAATTTGAGGCAAATTTAATAAAGAGACAATTTACAAAGGCATAGGCAGGTGTGATGATTAACAGATGTGTCAACTGGACTGTGTCATGATGCCCAGATAGCTGGTTAAGCCTGATTTCACCTGTGAGGGTGTTTCTAGGTTTGTTTTTTTTTTTTTTTTTTTTTTTTTTTATTGTGGAGAAGGGGAAGGGAAAGAAGGCGGGGGAAGAGGTGAGTGACAGGGTCGGGCCAGTGGCATGGTACCACATTGGCTGTATCTAGGTAGAGGCAGTTTCAGGCCGGGCCTTGCTGAGTCGTTGCTA
>CAUYPK010166074.1:0-14094 GCA_963574355.1 Loris lydekkerianus | reverse complement strand
CAAGAGCAGGCAACCTAAGACAGGGGCTATGTTTTTCCGCCATACAAAAAACAAAAGAGGGAATTGTTGGGCCCTGCCATGTGCCTGAGGCCTAGTGCAACTTCCCGAGCCTGACTAGAAGTAGATCCACCGAGCTACTTCTGCGTAGCTACGACTCAGCAAGGCCCGGCCTGAAACGGCCTCTACCTAGATACAGCCAATGTGGTACCATGCCACTGGCCCGACCCTGTCACGCACCTCTTTCTCTGCCTTCTTTCCCCGCCCTTTCTCCACAATAAAAAAAATAAATAAATAAATAAATAAATATTTAAAAAAAAAAAAAAAAAAGAAATCCTAGTCGTCCTTGAATTAGGGATTACCTTCCATGGCTGGAGTGTGAACCTCCAGGCTGGTAATAAAGGAAGTTAAAGCTGAAAGCCAAAATATGAGCTGAATCATGAAAAGTATTTTGGTTCACAGTATGAAGCTTGGATTTACCCTTTGGGCAAGAAGAAACCACTGCATTATTTTCAAAAGGAGAATAATGTAATCAATTTGAGCTCTAGGTGGATCATTTTAATATTTACATTGTAAGTATATTAAAAAGAATAAGACTGACAGTAGAGATTATAAGAACACAGTTGTCTTAGTTTTAGTTGTCCATGTGACAGGTGACAGGGGCCAGATTAATTTACCTGTTTCTTGGAAATTTATTTGACGCTCTTTTGATTTTCCTCTAATAAGAAACTTCTAGTAGATTTATTATTTTTACCATTTCAAAAAATCTAAAACAACTAAGTTTATATGTATTAGTTTTTATTTTCCATGATTGAATATTTATCTTTTAAAAGATAATCTATTAAGACAACTTGAAATTAGTTGTTTGCATCGTTATTCTATGAATATTTGTTTACTTTTTTGTTGGACAATGCTCAAAGAATCATGTTACCTTAAATTCAATTATTCCAAAATTATCCCAAATGGTTTTTGCATGTTTCTACAGGTACGATTTTCAACATAACACTAATGGACATTAAGAATTCTTTAGCAAGAGGCATTATTAAATAGACATTGTCATTTTAATATTAAAAGTATATAGTTAAACTGATTATCATAATTTGTTTAACAACAATATCAACACAATATGTATAAAGGTAAAATTTGTTGTCTTATGTTTAAAGATTGCCACATATTCATACTTAATTTGAAAACTCCATGACTTGGCGAACTGGGCTGTAATTATGAATTGGGCTATAATAAACATTGTTGCATAATGTCTTTGTTGTAAAGTAATTTTTTGTCATCTGGATATAAATTTAGTAGAGGAATTGCAGGATCAACCCATGAATGGATTAATTAATTTTGGTATATGTATACCATGGAATATTATGTATCCATAAATAGATGGAGACTTTACCTCTTTTATGTTTACATGGATGGAGCTGGATCATATTCTTCTTAGTAAAGTATCTCAAGAATGGAAAAAAAAATACCCAATGTACTCAACACTATTATGAACTCAATATTTTTGGAGGGAGGGTAATTGGTGGGACCTCACCTGTGCAGATTGCAATCATACATGTCAAATACATTAATAGTACAGCATAAATGGCTAAACACAACAATTAAATGTGTGAGGTCAATGATATGTTATCCACTTTGATGTAAACTTCCCAAATTGTATGTAAAATCAGCACATTGTACCCCATAAATGCAGTAGTGTACACAGTTATGATCTAATAATAAAAATAAGATACCTCCAGACACTTACCTTGAATGGTATTGATCAGTATACTCATAAATAAGTTGTGCTTATATAGTTTCTAGAAAATACTGTTATGAATAAAATGTAATATTTACTTTCTGATTCAGAAGGTATCATTTGAAATGTACATTATATTACATTTTTCTAATAAAATTAAAGTAGATAGTGAAACTAAGAAGACAACCATGTTTTTCCTAAAATTGAAAACAAAGAGCAATACTGGATCTTGCAAATAATGAATTGCTGCTATGATCTTCAGCTGTCCTTGTTTTATTGTATCTGCTATTTAAGAAAAAAAAAAAAAAGGTCCTCATATTTATGCTTTACTAACTAAAGTCTTTTGAGACCCATCATGAAAGAGTTGGACCCAGTTAGTGTGAAAAGTCTTCAATATACTTTCTCTTTGATCTCCAAATCCTTCACAGTCTTATATTAACTTTTCTCTCCCCTCTATTCCACATTAAATAATGTTTCATTATTCAACAATAAGTCCTTTGAATGTCACTGTAAATCAGATACACATGCTTTTGATGGTGCCATCGTTAATAAGGATATTATTCATTGACATCAATGAACTTGAATTTATACAGTGCCCCGGCATATCATTACAGCAGCCATGCAAATCATTATGTACTCAAGGCCTGAGGGACATAAATCTGAGTCTTAAGGAAATTAGTCAGCAATTTGAAGTCCTTCAGTGGTTACGGACTACATTCATAATAAAATCTCTTTACAGAAGCCCTGCCTTGAGTGAACACTATCTGTCCTTCACCTTCATCTGTTTCATTGTTCCTTTCCTTTGTCCAGGATTAAATCAAATCCCTCCATATTCTTGGCAATCTGTCTGTATTTCTATTGCACAGTTCTACCTTCTGGCTAGAATACCCCTCCCAACTTTGATTCTGCTTGTCTAAATCTTGCTAATCCTTCACGTGTCCAGGCAGAAGTTAATTTCTTATAAGATACAAACAATAGTTCCATATAAATAATTGCACTGAATTAGGGATATGACAATAAATAAAAGCAATTTCTGACTCTAAGTGACTACCTAATAAGTCTTTTTGATTCTTCATTTGGTGACTATGTCTCCAGAATAATGTTTGTAAATTTTTATGACAGTATTTTATTACCTATCTTTAATATTCATCTACTTGTAAGAATTTCCAATAAACTGTGAGCTATGTTGTAGTGGAGGAACATCTTTCTCCCTGGTATCCCAAGATCTAGCACAGTTGCCAGCAAATAGTAGCCCAACCAGCAATGATTACTGAAAAGAGTAATGCCTAGATTGAATGAAGCCTCACATTAATCAGCTGACGTCAAAAGGAAAAGGACATATACAAGTGAACTTTCTCATTTATACACGGATACTTTTCACATGTAAAACTTTTAAGTATAAATCTTCATGTCTATGTAAGTGTAATATTTTCACTGTAGTGTAATCCTATTAGCATGACCCTACCATTTATGATTAGTATTTCTGTGCCTGAACAGTGAAGTATTAAAGAATATTGCAAATAATAGGATATTTATCTTTTCATTTATTACAGATTGTTTTTACTTCTTTTGTAACATTAACTTGAGTTCTTCATTGTTTAAAAAAAAATTCTTGGCTGTCCCCACATTGAGAGGTGGGGATGCAATGGTTAGGCTCACGAGGATCCATCCACAAGGCTTCTAGGCTGTGGGATCATTCCACAACCCAAAACAGGTGACCAGAGGTTTTTCTGGTGGTGTTCAGACTGTAACTTTAATTCCAGGAGATGGTATTGGCCCAGAAATTTCAGCGTCGGTTATGAAGATTTTTGATGCTGCCACAGAGCCTGTTGAGAGGGAGGAGTGGAACATCATCTCCATTCAAGGACCCGGAGGAAACTGGATGATCCTTTCCCAAGCCACAGAGTCCATGGATAAGAACAAGATGGTCTTGAAAGGCTCTTTAAAGACCCCAGTGGCAGACATTCACCCATGTATAAATTTATTACTGTATAAAACATTTGAGCTTTATACAGATGTCCGACCACATGTCTGAATTGTAGGCCTAGCCTTTTCTTAACAAAATCTGGGCAGAGGACGCAAGGTCATGTCCATAGGCCTCTTTCAAAGGACTTTTTCCAAGTGCTTGTTTTATTTATTAAATATCTATCTGGTAAACATTTTTTTGTAAACTTCGAGGGGACTGTTTCATTTGCCATTCTTAACCATTTTAAACTTTAGTTAAAATAGTTTTCTCCTCAGCTGTAAATATCATGATACAGAATTAATAAGAAAAAGTATTTAACTGTTTAAAGAAAAACTCTATTTTCCTTAATTTATGAAAAACAAAATGGAAATAAAAGAAGTTATTGACAAGATAGCACAAGATGATAGTCTTACAAAACTAAATGGGCACAAAAGAAATTTCCTGGGAAAGTACAAATCAAAAACAATGACTGTGGTACATTTCTTAGTGATATGGAAAAGGGAGACAGATTTATCCTCTACTTGAGTACTGAGTGAGAATAAAAACTTCAGATCCAAGAAATATATAAGGAGAAATATAATTTTTATTCATAAGATAAATAGTAGTAATATTTAATTACTATAAATAGTAGTAATAAATTGTAGTATATTATGTACAAAAACACAATGCATTGCGTATTCAATTATTTTGTTAGATTGAGATTTTAATTTTCTCTCCAAAGCAATACCTCCTTTGTCTTGGACACATGTTAAGCACCAGAGTGGTCAGAGCCTCCGAGCAGCTGCTCTGACAGTCTGTGTCATTCCAGGAGCTGGCAACGTTGCACACTAATTCTTGCGCGATACTGCCTGGAAGTGGACACACAGTGGCTGGCACTGCTCGCTGCCTACTGCTGAAAGACTTGACCACATGTATTTTGGCTTAGTTGAAGAACTTGGGAGCTGGCTGTTAATTTTATATTTCAATGACAGCTCCTTTAACACCCCTAAAGCACCAAATCACTGCCCTCTGCCTCAGCAGTTCTCGTATAAAATGACTTTGCGGAGACTGGAGCTGACCCAACCCAATTGGTTCACAAATTATGCCACCTTGGGGCTGGACTTGGTCTCAATTTATGACCTTCAGGCACCTCCTGAGTACCCTCCCCTCCCCACTGCCACAAAATAATTTTTCTTAATCTTCAGATACTAAGTCACTGTTTTTACAAACCGTAACCTTTTAGGCCCATACCAAAGGCATCTCATGGCCTCCCTTGGACCTTGTGAGACTGCAAACCCGAAGCTTTGCATCATTTGTTTACCCAAGTGTCAAGGGGATTTCTTAACAACAACAAATATCTCTATCTGGATCATTTTTAAAGTTTGTGACCAGACTTATAATCTTATATGTATTTTACTTTCAGTTGTTGCTTCGTTTGTTTTATTGGACTGTGCTAATTCAGTGGTTCTTAGGTTCAAAATTATAAAAATTCTAAAACTGCCTTTAAAAAATAAATAAAAATGAAAAATTCTGTTATTCTTATAATTGCAGTCGGAATGTGATATCTGCCTATCATCCTAGTGAGTACTTAGAAAGCTGCCATGAACACAAATACAGGATGTACTTTTACTAACAAAGTACAAGGTAATGTACTAAGCCGAGTCTTAAAGGGTATTCCCATTAATCCATTGAAAAGGCTCCACTATCTAGAAAAAGGGTTCTTATGTTTCTTTTCCTTTCTTTCTTTTTTATTCTCCTATGCTTCGGAACATATTCTGGAACTATACATGCTATTTGAATTTAAATTAATTAGAAGTAAATAAAACAAAAATTCAGTTCTTCAGTTATACAAGTCACAATTATTTTCTTCCTATTAGACACTTCCCTTGTTTGGAAATCTGAAATTAGTTGATCTGTATAAGTATATAAGATGTTATATCATACACTAGAGCTATGCTTTTATATTTTATAATAAACAATAGGACCAATCAGCTTCATGTATATGTATAAAATTTTGTTTGAAATCTTTCTTTCTTCAACTCATCCCATCATGCACAATAAATAATAAGCATATAAACTGTTAGTAATTAGGCACTTATCAAATTCAGACTCCACAATGTACATGGGATCAGACTCCCCAAAATTTTAGAATAGATGAATATATTTCCACTTAATAAAAATAAGTCATACTCAATTAAGTGTTTTTTCTCTACAGTATAAAATTAATGTTTCTTTTGTAATAAATAGGTCATAAGTGTGTTACAGACTATTTAAAATGTAGCTATGATGATTATTTAAAATTCAAGACTGATTTTCTAAAATTTTCTAGTATTTAATGTAAAATTGAGTATTCAGTCTCCTAAGATACTTTTTTTTTTTTTTTTTTTTTGCAGTTTTTGGCTAGGGGTGGGTTTGAACCCGCCACATCCGGCATATGGGGCTGGTGCCCTATTCCTTTCAGCCACAGGTGCAGCCCTAAGATACATTTTTTACTATTATTTCAATGACATATTGTATAAGTCAAGAATGTCAGAGTTCCTAAGAATTTCTGGGCAATGCAGTAAAGGCAAAAATCAATCTGGTTTTCAGTAGATCAAGAGACATTAATATATTTCTTAAGTTGATTAATAATATTTATTCATTTAAGAAATACTTGTTGCAGATATTCTATGTGGTAAGGATTTTTGTCTGTATGTCTTTTTTAGGGGATTCAATAGGGAAAAACACTGATATTTTCTCCATGCAAGATTTCAATCATCTTTGAGACATAATTTTCGTTTCTTGAACCTAGGAAAAAAAAAACAAAGAAAAAGAAAGGGAATATAAATAAATTTAGCAATCTATATCATGGTTATGATATTTGGAAGATTATTGTTAATTAGGAGACAATGGGGAGATTTTGAAATGGCTGCTACCCCTCCCCCTGATTTAGATATCTCAGTAATCAAAACTTCTCAGTATTGTGTGATGTTTCGGCACCAATTCATGTATTTGGGCAGCAAATGCAAATGGAGCTAGACTTAACTTCCTAACTTGAGCTCTTGGTTCCAAGGAGCCCAATTGATTAAATTTATCAAAGGAAAACTAAAATTATCTGAAACCTTGATACCAATTGGGGAAAACAGGCTCAACTCGTGAGTGAGTATGTCAAACCCACTTCTTACAATCAACACTTTTCTGTTACATTTACATTCTATGAAACTGAATGGCAATACCAACGCGCAGGCCACTGTAACTCTAAGTGCCACCCACAGTGGAGGTGTCTTAGCCCTCCTTCTTTTTTTTTTTTTTTTGAGACAGAGCCTCAAGTTGTCACGCTGGGTAGAGTGCCATGATGTCACAGCTCACAGAAACCTCCAACTCTCCTGGGCCTAAGCGATTCTCTTGCCTCAGCCTCCCAAGTATCTGGGACTACAGGTGCCTGCCACAATGCTTGGTTATTTTTTTGGTTGTGGTTGTCCTTGTTGTTTGGCAGGCCCAGGCTAGATTTGAACACAGCAGCTCCAATGCATGTGTCTGGTGCCCTAGCCCTTCTTACCCCTTTCACAATGTCCTTATCCTCTTCTTTCTTTTCTCATCTCAAGAAAAAATGATACCCAAATGAAATTTCTGAGAAATAATCACTGCATTTATGGTATGAAGATTTTTCTTAGGGGCTTTTTTAAAGCATAAGTTTGTCCGATTTAAGATACAATATGAGAAGGAGGGTAAAATTAATTAAAATTTTTCACACATTTTGTATTTGATAAATTCTATGTTCTAAAAGTTTGTGCCCCCTCACTCAATTCATATACTGAAATCCTAACCTGCAAGATGATATTATTATGAGGTAGGGCCTATGAAAGGGAATTTAGTCACAGAAGCAGAACTTTCAAAAATGGGATTACTGTCCTGTAAAAGTGGCCCAGAGTAAACCTTGTCCCTTCTTCCATGTGAAGTTATAGTGAACAGACAACCTGCTGTGAGCCAGAAAGTGGGTCTTCACCAGAAACTGTACCTTCCAGGACCCTGGTCTTGGACTTAACAGATTTCCAAACTGTAAGAAATATTTTTTTTTTCATTACAGTCTGCTTATCTCATGATATTTTGTAATAACAGCACAATGGATTGAGACAGTATGTTGAGAACTCCAACTCTACTCAATATGCAAGGGTGTCTATATCATAATGAAATATTCTGCTTTAATCTATTACATTATTCTCTCCTGACTGGGGGAGAGATAAAATGGGAGAGAAGGGAAGGGAAGGGAAGGGAAGGGAAGGGAAGGGAAGGGAAGGGAAGGGAAGGGAAGGGAAAAATGATGGGGAAAGGAGAGAAGAAAAGTAAAGATTATATTTAAGAAAACAACCTTTAGAAATAGATTCTGTCTTAATTTGCAAATCTCTCACATTCTGAAACAAAAGAAGAGAAAGAAGGAAATAAAAGGAAAAGAAATAAAAGAAAAGAGAGGAATAGAAAGAAGAGAGAGAGGCATAAGGAGGGAGAGAGGGAGAAATGCAGAGTTTTTAAGAATAGATTACCTTTCTCTGATTTTGAACCATATTACTTGTAATCCTGAACAAACTCTCAAAAGTCACCTCCTAAATATGCTCTTAAACAACTTGACAAAACCTGACAGGTTTGATCCTCCCACTTGCTACATAGGTATTTTCAATGAGAGAACGGATGCTACCAGTTCAAACTGTACTTATGCAAGCAGAAGCAAAGTGGCAGCTTGGCATAAATTCAGACAGGGTTAATGATAGTGAAGCTGGTGGGCTGACGAATGTGGGCAATCTTTAAACAGCTCGTTGAAAGGTTGGCTGCTGAAATGGTAGGCAAAGTGATTCATTTGCTAAAAAGGAAAATAAAGTATAAATTATAATTAAGAAAAGAAAACAGCCTTTGGAAAAATAGATTCTGTCTTAATTTGCAAATCCTTGGCTTTCAGAAGCAAAATAAACTTTTTCAAAGCAGATTTTCATCTCATAGCTTTGACATTTACTAAACTAGGACATTTAGATGAGCTTTTTTCTTTGTTCTATAAATTATTTGGTCTTTAATTTGACCTTCAACTGATTTTGCTACTTAAAAACACTACATAGAAAAATGCAAGGAAAAATAGCTTCATAATTTACATAAACTGATGCATATTTTATTGTTTTGTTTAAATAGCACACTGTAATGTTTACAATGCTTCACTAATACATATTTGAAAGTAATTGGACAGTTCTACCCAGATGAAATTGGTTATACAAGTGTAACAATGCGGAGCACTGCTGCTAACTGTTCTTTAATCATCCCTAAGTGGATCAGTTTATTTACTTATGAATCAATGCTTCATTTTTACTTTACAGGGGAAATGTTTCCATAAATATTTTGGACATATGAGCTAAAAGAAATTAATATTAAATGTACGTAAAAGAGACAAAAACAAGATGAATGCTGTTAAATTTAGCCTACCTAAAATTTGGAACTACTTTTCCTCCCATAGATGATTTTCTCCTTGCATTTGAATAGTATACCTTCTATTAGAAGAAATACAGCATTAATTACACAATAATAGCTATAACTCATCAAAAAGAAAAATATATCTTTAGGAAAAGGCTTTTTTGCATCTTTTCTGTCTCATACAACAATACACAAGCATAAGACTTATTTTCATTGCCTCATCACCTTTCATGATAATAATCACTTTGCCTAACAAAATTTATTTTGTCATTCATAACTAAGCCCTGACCTACTAATCATATTGAAACTATTAAATATCTTAAGAGTGTCCGCAGACATGTGTCGAGTATTCTTCTACTATATTTAAACTTTGAATTGATAAATTAATATTTGAACATCTCTCAATGTACCAAAATTTGTCAGGGGGAGATTTGATAGAGCTATTGATTTAAATGTTTTTTTATGTGTATCTTCTCTGCAGATATAAATGTCTACTTAGAGAATTATAAGAAAGACTTTAAAAACTATAAATGAGCAATAAACTAATATGATCAAAATTTTCTGAAATGTCTAATACCTTATTAGACATTTCAGAAAAACAACAGAATGTCTAACCTAAAACTTGAGTTGAACCATTGAAAAGATTCTAAAGTACACAATGGCAAATTTTCAAGTTCATATTTCAGTGAGTATATAGTTTCATCGGATTTTGGTCATTTTTAAGCACACAAGTATTCTGTATCCTAAAACTTAGAAAAATACCACAGTATTTTTGGTTATTCTGGAATACAATCTATTCCATTCTATTCAAATCTTTACTTTTATTATGATTTGATTTTTTAAAGCATACTAAGACAACCCAATGGAACAAAGAACAGTATTTTCAACAAATGACACTACGTAAGTGGAATTCAACATACAAAAATAATGTTATTGGATACCTTCCTCACATCATACATAAAAATTAACTAAAATTGATCATCACCTAATTAAGATATAAAACTCCTAGAAGAAAACATAGGTGAAAACTCCTGACCTTAAGTCAGGCCATGTATGACACCAAAGGTCCAATGAACAAAGTAGAACCAAAAAAGATAAACTGTATTTTATTAACATAAAAGCTGCTGTGCTTAGAATTAAATAGAAGTAGCTCAGAGAAATGAAGGAAATATTTGCAGATCATGTATTTGTACCTAAAATACATAAGATAAAATACATAAGAAATACTTGTGGGCAGTGCCTGTGGCTCAGTGAGTAAGGTGCTGGCCCCATATACTGAGGGTGGTGGGTTTGAATCCAGCCCTGGCCAAACTGCAACAAAATAATAGCTGGGCACTGTGGTGGGCACCTGTAGTCCCAGCTGCTTGGAAGGCTAAGGCAAGAAAATTGCCTAAGCCTTAGAGCTGGAGGTTGCTGTGAGCTGTGATGCCACAGCACTCTACTGAAGGTGACAAAGTGAGACTCTGTCTCTAAAAAGAAAGGAAAAGAAAAGAAAAGAAAAGAAAAGAAAAGAAAAGAAAAGAAAAGAAAAGAAAAGAAAAAGAAAAGAAATACTTGTAATCCAAAAATAAAAGGATGAATTAAAACTGGTCATAAGATTTGGGTATATATTTCTCCAGGGAAGATATACAAATGGCAGACAAGCACAGGAAAAGATTCACAACCTTATTAGCTTTATTTGCATTGGAGAAATGCAAATCAAAATGACAGTGAAATACTACTTCACACCCATTGAACGGCTATCTTCAAAAAGACAGTAACAAGAGCTTAAATTAGAATCCTGGGCAGTGCCTGTGGCTCAGTGGGCAGGGCACCGGCCCCATATACCAAGTGTGGTGGGTTCAAACCAGGCCCCAGCCAAACTGCAAAGAAAAAATAGCCAGGTGTTATGGCAGGCACCTGTAGTCCTAGCTACTCAGGAGGCTAAGACAAGAGAATCACCTAAGCCGAGGAGTTGGAGGTTGCTGTGAGCTGTGATGTCCCAGTACTCTACCAAGGGCGACAAAGTGAGACTGTCTCTAAAAAAAAAAAAAGAAAGAAAGAAAGAAAAAAGAGTATAAATTAGAATCCTACTACATTTACATAGAAATATAAAACAGTAGAAGTGATGTGGACAGTAGTTTTACAGTCCCTCAAAAAGTCAAATATAGAGTTACAAAGTTATGCAGCAATTTGACTACTAAGTATATATTCAAGAGAGATGAGAAAAAAAAAAAAATATATATATATCTTCAGCGTGCATGTTCATAGCAATACTATTCAGAATAAACCAAAACTGGTAACAACCCTAATGCCTATAAATTAATAAATAATAAAGAAAATAGGGTATATCTATAAAATAGAATATTATTTGTTGATAAAAGATAAAAACATACTGATAAATGCTCAATGCGGATGAACCTTGAAAACATTATGTTAAATAAAAGAAGCCAGCCATACGCTGTATGATTCCAAATTTATGAATTGCCCAGAATAGGATAATCTACATATATAGAAAATAAAATAGTGATTATGTACTGTGGGAAGAAGAGAGAATGGCGACTGATTGCTAATGAGTATAGTAGTTTTGGTGGTTTTAAAATTAAAAGGTGGTAATAATCACAGAACTATGTAAAATATTAAAAAATTGTTTAAATGAGTGGTATTTTCATATGAGAATTATATCACAATAAAATCATTAAACAAATACATAACATATAGAAAGCTTAAATTTGAGAATTTAATTTCACATAAAAGCTTATGTCACATTATGTTTATTTAAACCATTAAAATTGAATGCAATCAGTGCCCGTAACACAGTGTTTTCAATGGTATGTGGCAGGTTTGAAACTGGTCTTCACCTGCTAAACAACAATGACAATTGCAACGAAAAATAGCCGGAAGTTGTGGCAGGTGCCTGTAGTCCCAGCTACTTGGGAGGCTGAGGCAAGAGAATCCCATAAGCCCAAGAGTTTGAGGTTGCTGTGAGCTGTGATGCCACAGCACTCTACCGAGGATGACATAGTGATGCTCTTGTCTCAATAAAGAAAAAAAAAGTGAATAAAATAGCAAACAGACATACAAGGACTATTAATAAGCCAAAAATTAGATTTTTGAAAAATAAGAAATAAATTCATGAACAGTAAAACTAATCCATGATAACAAGAGAAACACTACCCTAGTAAATTTTGTAGTCATTCTTCATATCTAAAATCTGTGGGTATTATAATAATTTCATCTTCATTTTTTCTGTATCCTATAAATTATCTAAGGTATTGATTGGGTGTACCAAACCATAAAACTCAGAGGTTAGTATTGAAGGAGATCAGAATATGGAACTCCAAAAACTATATCATAAGAATTATTTGAGCTAAAGGCATATATGTTTCTAAAATACCTTATGTTACTACAAGCAGAGTCTTACAAAAGAACTCACTTGTTAGGGACACATTCCCCAGGAGGAACTCTAATCTCTTCTCAAGGAAGAGAAATCTGCACTATACTCAGACAGACATTTTTAATAGGAATACATATTTCTTATCTATTCTCTTATCTATTTTCCATTCATCTTATCAAAATGTCATTTGCTTTTGCCTGAATGTCCTTTTTCTTTCCTCCCTTTCTCTTACTACAGACCTCAAATTTTATCCACCCTTATGAGTTACTCCTTAAGAGTGGTCCTATTTGGAATCACAATGCACATGTTAATAACCTTCCTTTTGTGTTTCTTTTATTAATCTGTCTTTGCCAGTCTACCTTTCAGGGCTCAATCACAGAAGCTAAGATAGTGAAAGGAAGATGTTTTTTCTCCCCTAAAGTATTAAGTATTGAGGACTTTGTAAATAATTATGATTAATATCATAATAAAATTCACAATTTACAAAATTCTTCTATATATGTTACCCTCACAATCATGAAGAGAGAGTAAAGAGTATGTATTATATCATATATAATACTAATCTATTTAGTATATCATTTGTGATATTTTAAAAGCTTATAAAGAAGGTATAATATGACAAGAATAGTTAATATTTTCATGGAAAACATAGAGTGTTTACTTTGCCAATAACCAACATTTTAGTATATAATGTTATCTTTCATTTATTTTATTTTATTTTATTTTATTTATTTATTTATTTATTTATTTATTTATTTTTGAGACAGTCTCACTATGTTGTCTTCAAAAGAATGTTGTGTTGTCACAGCTCACAGCAACCTCCAACCCTTGGGCTTAAGCAATTCTTTTGCCTCAGCCTCCCAAGTAGCTGGGACTATAGGTACCTGCCACAATGCCCATCTATTTTCTGTTGCAATTGTCACTGTTGTTTAGCTGGCCAGGGGAGGTTTCAAACCCGCCAGTCTAAGTGTATGTGGCTGGTGCCATAACCACTGTGTTAACGATGCCGACCTCTCTCATTGATTTTTAAGTGTATTAATTAAAATGCATTCTGAATAGCTTTTTGATAAAGTAAATCCAATGCACTTTTTATTACAAATCTGATTTTTTAATAGTAGTCCAAATGAAGCTAAAAAAAATTGTCCATGCTTCCGAGCGCTCAGTTTTCTACTTTTAATGGAATTGTAAAGATAGAAAAACATATTATTATTTGTACTAACATATATTTAACTATAATTTATCTTATCAACCATAGAAAGTAACTGACTTATCAATAAAATAGTCATATATACACATATAAAAACAGTGGGAGAGAAACCAAAATTCCATTATAACAATCTTCCTATTTTAAGATTATGCATAGTAATTGTTTTTGAAGATACCTCTTATAAATAAAATGTAAAGTTTTTTAAACATAAATATTTACAAACTTTCATTTATTTATTTATTTTTATTAAATCATAGCTGTGTACATTAATGTGATCATGGGGCACCACACACTAGTTTCATAGACCATTTGACACATTTTCATCACACTGGTTAACATAACCTTCCTGGCATAAGTTATTATTGATGATATTTTGTTTCTAATCTACCACCAGC
>CAUYPK010166070.1:0-18467 GCA_963574355.1 Loris lydekkerianus | reverse complement strand
AGGTACCTGGCTCCAAATCTTCCATCACATGTAGACATAAACTTCCTTTCTTCTTCTGAATATCATCAACTAGCAAACACAAATGTGCTTTCCAATTATAAGGTGAATTTAGGGTAAACTATATATGAGAAATGGTGCTATCAGGGCTTGGCATCCATAACTCAGTGAGTAGGGCTACCCAGAGGCTGGCGGGTTTGAGCCTGGCCCGGGCCTGCTAAACAACAGTGACAACAGCAACAACAACAACAACAAAATAGCTGGGCGCTGTGGGGGCAGGGGGTCCTGTAGTCCCATCTACTTGGGTGGCTGAGGCAAGAGAATCGATTGCTTAAGCCCAAGAGTTTGAGGTTGCTGTAAGCTGTGCCATGGCACTCTGCCGAGGGTGACATAGTAAGACGCTTAAAAAATTTGTAATGAATATTTTGTAAAGGTCCATTTACCTTCCTTTTCCCATATTGCCTATGTATGGTGACTTTAGGGATGACTTTGAGGACAACTTATAGATTTTTACAGAAATATCTTTGTAGGGCCACAATCAGCCATTTTATTTCTGTCTTGCTGTTATCCTAATATCTTTAGACCTAAAACTGACCCAGAGACTATGGGGCCCAAAATCTCAACTTGAATCACAGATGTACATTGAATACACCTGAGAATTTTCACTTTCTCATTTTTCTTTTTCCCTAATTCCCATGAATGTACAGAGAGCACAGGCTGCATAACCATGTTTCCAAGAAGTTCCAAATTCTGAATACAGGTTCTGCCTCAGATACTGCTGCCTTCTCTAGCCTCTAGAAACTTTGAGGGACCAGCAGACAGTGCCAAGATTGTGATTTTTGGTCTTCCTTGAACCAAAGGTATTTGTGTTGTTAAAAAAGTGTTGAGCAGAAGGGAGTCTGGTGTGTTTGCTTTCTCCAGCTGAGTGCTGCTCTAGTCTAGGAGGAGTAATACTGACTTCGAGAAATACATGAAATTGTTAACCTACTTCATAGACCCTCTTAAAACCTGTGAAATCGGCAGTGCCCATAGCTCAGTGAGTCTGGCGCTGGCCACATACACCAAGGGTGGCTGGTTTGAACCTGGCCTGGGTCAACTAAACAACAGTGACAACTGCAACAAAAACAGAAAAAATAGCTGAGTGTTATGGCAGGCACCTGTAGTTCCAGCTACTTGAGAGGCTGAGGCAAGAGAATTGCATAAGGCCAAGAGTTTGAGGTTGTTGTGAGCTGTGACACTACAGCACTCTAATGAGGGCGACATAGTGAGACTCTGTTTCAAAAAACAAACAAAAAACAGGAACATGAGGAGATGGCAGACTAACGTGTTGCAAGGACCACTTCATGTTTCTTAGCTGAGCAAAAGATGATGAAAAGGGAAAGGAGCTTGGGAGACGTTTGTGTAGGGGCTTTCTATGTGTAGTTCGCCTTGTCTTGTTGCAGTGGTTTCTTGCCATCTGGCAGTCTGGCTGACATCAGCTAGACCACAACAGAAATGGTCACTAACTGCTCAGCATTTTCCTTTGTGGGGAGTTCTGCAATCTTAGTTCTATAGTTAATGGCCCAAAAAGAAAAATGAGAAGGTAGAGCTCCTCAGGTGTACTCAATGTACAGGAATTCATAAGCAAGGACATACATAGCGAGTATAATAAAAAAAATGGTTACTGGCTTAAAAACAGAGTAACTTCTGGTCTTGCAGGGTCACATACGTTGAGTGGCCAAGAATATCCAATGGCTTGTGTGCATATGAAAGCCTGGGAGGCAATACTTAGCTAAGTGGTTCTCTGCTCAGGCTTCCTGTTAGGGTTCCACAGCCAGGTTGATGAAGTCCCCTCAACAGTGATTCTGCCTTCCCAAAGATTGTAATAGTCTCTGTTGTGTAATCTTTGTGGTTTTAATTAAGTGTCCCCATGTGATGCTTAGGTTAGGCTAGTGTCAAGCATGAGGGCCTCCAGATACATTTATGTATTTATTCATTCATTTCTTTCTTTATTTTTTGAGACAGAGTCTTATTATGTCACCCTCTGTAGAGTGAGGTGCTGTCACAGCTCACAGCAACCTCAAACTCTGGGCTTAAGTAATTCTCTTGCCTCAGCCTCCCAAGTAACTGGGACTTCAGGCACCCACCACAATGCCCGGCTATTTTTTTTGTTGCAGTTGTCGTTGTTTAACAGGCTCGGGCTGAGTTCGAACCCACTTCCCTTGGTGGATGTGGCTGGCACCATAACATTGTGCTATGGGTGCCAAGCCACTCAGATGTATTTATGAAAGTTAAGTTTAGTCTTTTTTCCAGAAGGAGGTCACAGGGCCTGCTCATCTTGGGTTTAATATGGATAAGACAGCATGACCCATACACCTGTTGCCATAGTAGAAATTGCTGGCAGGGTAGGGTGCCCAAGGTCAAGAAATAGGAAACTCATACTTTGCACTTATTTGGAACCTCCTTGTTCCTATCTCCACTGACAAAAAACAGGAAAGGGTCAATTTTTCTGTACTTCATCATCCTTCTGCCTGTGGATATTGTGGTAGCAGGCAAAGGCTTCAAACTGATGTTTTTAAAGGCATACTGTTACAAGTGCAGGTATAATATATACAGATAATCTCACCTGAGAAGGAAATGAAAAAGGAAAAGAGAAAGAAATGATTGCTTCTTAGGTAAATGTTTCCCAGGTCCAGGGCTGTGCCCTCTTCTTCTGCAGTGTCATGTACTTAGAACTTGCATACCTTTGCTTCTCTGCTTATGATGTTCTTGCCTAATGACTTTGTTTCAGATACTCTTTTGCCCTATTCTTACAATACTCAAGAGGCTCTGAAAACTTCTCCTCCCTTACGTACACAGCATAGTTTTATTTCCATTGTCTCCATCCAGGCTTCTCATGTCCCCTGAAAAATTTTAACTGTAAATTTATGTTCTACCAAAAAAAAAAACAAACAAACATATATATATATATATATATACAGACATATACATATATATATCTTATGTATTATAATACTGAAAATGTTTCCCTTATGCCTATTTAAAATGGGAAAATTTTAAATTTGCATTGTGGATAAGTCTGCATTAGATTTTAGTAAAGAAGAAGAACACGTGCTGTTTAGGTTCCATCTGGAAGCTCCATCAGTTGTATGTAGAATAAGATGAAGTACATCGGGCTAGGAATAGTGGCTTACATCTGTAATCCTAGTACTCTGGGAGGGCATGACAGGTGGATTGCCTGAGAGGGAGTTAGAGTCCAGTCTGAGCAACAGCAAGACCTGTCTATAAATAATCTCCGGGTGTTGTTGTGGGTGCCTATAGTCCCAGCTACTGGGGAAGCTGAGGCAAAGGAAATTCTTGATCCCAAGAATGTGAGGTTACTGTCAGGTATGACAGCACAGCACTCTAGATAAGGTGACAAAATGAGACTGTCTCAGGGAGAAAGAAGAAAAGATGAAGTGCATGCACTTTTACAGTAGATGGCATTAACTACCTAAAATAAGTCACAATTCTGACAAACAGAATAATTAGAAAAGACTTTCTAGGATCTTAGAAGACTGTTTATAGACACTAGTACAGATTACACAACATGGCAGATACCTGTACCTTGAACTTTTCATTTCCTTCTTTTGGCAAGTACCATACAGCAATTGTATCTGCATTTGTGAATCAGCACCTGGTACTAATTCATCCTAGTACAGTTGATGTTAATTTTATTCACTCAGTTCTGGTGTTCCTTTGCACATATTCCATTTTAGAGTTCTATATATTTTCTCTATTATTAAGAAGTACTTTGGGAGATTTACCAACTGATGTACATAAGCTAACACATTTTTGTGAAGCTCCCCTTTCTTCTCAGATTTTATTTTTACAAAATAAAGGCTCTTACCTTTATTTACTGCCCCAATAATCAACAGGGACAAATTCAGCCTCTACAATTTACTGCACATTTGACAAAATATTATCATGGGACAGAATCATTGTTGAGCTTGTTACATATTCAGAAATTGAAGCTTCCCCACATATCTTCTGAATGAAAATCTGCATTTGGACAAGATTTCCAGTTTATTGTTGTATGCACTAAAATATTAGAGGTACCATTTAACTCATCAGGACTTTTTTTTTTTTTTTTTTTTTGAGACAGAGCCTCAAGCATAGAGGTAGAGTGCCACGGCATCACAGCTCACAGCAATCTCTAATTCCTGGGCTAAAGCCATTCTCCTGCCTCCACCTCCCAAGTAGCTGGGACTACAGGCACCCGTCACACGGCTGGCTATTTTTTGGTTGCAGCCATGATTGTTGTTTGGCGGGCCTGGGCTGGATTTGAACCTGCCAGCTTAGGTGTATGTGGCTGCCACCTTAGCTGCTTGAGCCACAGGTACTGAGCCCTACCAGGACACTTTTATATGAAAAATATACACAACTTATACTATAAGATGTAAATAAACCAGAACAATCTTTATGCTCACATTGGTGATCTTACTTTTGTACTATGTCACACAAAAATGTGTAGTATCTACACTGGTTCTGTGGATGTTATGCCATCCTATTTCCACAGTGTTGGAGAACACATGAGATTATTCATCTCTCGTATACACATCTTATTAGATAATCCCAGTCACTCATATAAATCAGAAACAGTTCTCTTCACTCCCTCACTTACCTGAAAATTAAATTATATGTATTCATGGCTTTTCGGTAAATATACTTTTTTTTTTTCCCCAGCAAGAGTTGACATTCAAGGATGTGTCTATAGAATTCTCTATGGATGAGTGGGCCTGCCTGGACCCTACTTAGCAGAATTTGTATTAGGATGTCAGGTTAGAGAACTATAGAAATCTGGTTTTCCTATTTGAGGATAACTCAAATACACAATTGCTAATCTACACTAAGCAGTTCATAGTCTTTTTTGTTGTTGTTGTTGTTGTTGTTGAGACATTGTCACTATGTTGCCCCTGGTAGAGTGCTATGGAATCACAGCTCACAGCAACCTCAAACTCTTGGGCTTAAGCAAGTCTCTTGCCTCAGCCTCCCACGTAGCTGGGACTACAGGCACCTGCCACAAGGCCAAGCTATTTGTTGTAGTTGTCGTTGTTTAGCAGGCACAGGCTGGGTTTAAAACCATCAGCTCCAGGTGTATGTCGCCAGCGCCTTAACCACTGAGTTATGGGCACCAAGCCAACGTTTCATATTCTTTCTGTGCAGAATGTTTTTATGTAGTTTTTTATTTGACTGCATGAGTTTCAGATTCTTGTTTTGTGTTTTTTTTTTTGTTTGTTTGTTTTTTGTTTTTGAGACAGAGTCTCAAGCTGTCCCCTGGGTAGAGTGCTATGGCATCACAGCTCACAGCAACCTCTAACTCTTGTGCTCAAGTGATTCTCCTGCCTCCGCCTCCCAAGTAGCTGGGACTACAGGCACCCGCCACAACACCCAGCTATTTTTTGGTTGCAGCCATCATTGTTCTTTGGTGGGCCTGGGCTGGATTCGAACCCGCCAGCTCAGGTGTATGTGGCTGGCGCCTTAGCGGCTTGAGCCACAGGCGCCGAGCCCAGATTTCTTGTTTTAAGGAAAACTTAAGGATTTCTCGGTATAGGGAAGAAATTATTAGAGATGTTCTATCTTGATGTTAACCTTATCCTTTCTTTAGCTGATAGTATTTTTCACAAGGTTAATGGTAATTTCAGAAAGTTAGTGGCATAGAATTGTTGACCATACCTTTAAGTCCAGTTTCTAGCACCAAATTTTATTTCGGTAGTACTGGGTAGTGGAATTAAGAATCTTTCAAGTTTATTTTATTTTATTTTATTTTATTTTATTTTATTTTTTTGAGACAGAGCCTCAATCTGTCGCCCTGGGTAGAGTGACTAGGCATCACAGTTCACAGCAACCTCTAACTCCTGGGCTTAAGGGATTCTCTTGCCTCAGCCTCCCAAGTAGCTGGGACTACAGGCGCCCACCACAATGCTCGGTTATTTTTTGGTTGCAGTTGTCATTGTTTGGCAGCCCCGAGCTGGATTCGAACGCTCCAGCAATGGTTCAAATCCAACTTGGGCCTTAGCCGCTTGAACTACAGGCGCCGAGCCAAGAATCTTTAACGTTTAAATATTTTTTAAGTATTCTAAAATTTGTGTAAGGAACTTCTATTTATAGATTATTCCTTCAGGATTTTCTAAAATGTTCTCTTCTCTACATTAGCACGTAGATTTAATCTACAGTCTGAGATTAATCAGAGAATCCCAAAAAGAGTTATGTTCCTTTTTTCTTTTTGTAGAGACAGAGTTTCACTTTACTACCCTCGGTAGAGTGCTGTGGTGTCACACAGCTCCCAGCAATCTCCAACTCCTGGGCTTAGGCGATTCTCTTGCCTCAGCCTCCCGAGTAGCTGGGACTATAGGTACCTACCACAATGCCCGGCTATTTTTTTGTTGCGGTTTGGCCAGGGCTGGGTTTGAACCTGCCACCCTCGGTATATGGGGCCAGCGCCCTACCCTCTGAGCCACAGGTGCTGCCCATGTTCCTTTTTTCTAGTAAAACAGGGCTTGCTGTCTCTAAGCCAGACCTCATCACCTCTCTGGAGCAAAGCAAAGAACCTGGAAGGTGAAGACAAACCAGACAGTGGTCAAGCATCCAGGTAGGTTGGAGTGAATGCAGCAAGTAAACAGTGGTCAGTGGTCCAAGGTTGAAAGTGGAAACCACGCATAATACCATGTAGTTATGAAAGCTTATTTCCAATAGAAATGATTTCTGAGAAGTATAGGTTTTATTAGCACTTTAGTTCTTATTTTTGTTTGCTCCTTGAAACAATCTTCCTCTATTGCCTCAGACTGGAGTGCCATGGCATCAGCCTAGCACAGTGCAACCTCAGCCTTCTGGGTTCTAGTGATTCTTCTGACTCAGGCTCCCACGTAGGCAGTAGTACAGCTGCAATGCCTGGCTAATTGTTTCCCAATTGTTTTTAGTAGAGACAGGGTCTGGCTCTTGCTCAGGTTGGTCTTGAACTCCTGAACTCAAGAAATATTTCTGCTTTGGCCTCCCAAGGTGCTAGGTTTACAGATGTGTGCCACCGTGCCTGGCCCCCTTGTTCATAAATTTTCAAAGGCTTTTACTTTTGCAGTGATATTCCTTCTTGGTAGTAGAATCAACTATGGCTTATAAACCACTATGGGATCTGACTGCTCTTCCATTGCTTTTAAGGACATAAAAATATTTGTGTATTTTTGAGAATATGAATTTTGGTAATTATCTTCAGGCCAGGTGTGGTTGCATACACCTGTAATCCTAATAGTCTTTGAGGCCAGTGTGGGAGGATTGCTTTAGCTTAGGCAGACAGGAACAGCCTGAACAAGAGTGAGACCCTTTCTCCACTAAAAATAGAAAAATTAGTTGGGCATGGTAGCTCTTAACTATAATTTTAGCACTTTGGGAAGCTGAAATGGGTGGATTGCTTGAGCTCAATAGTTCAAGACCAGCCTGAGCAAGCGCAAGACCTCATCTCTACTAACAATAGAAAAAGCTAGCTGGGCATTGTGGCAGGCACATGTAATCTCAGCTACTTGGGAGGCTGAGGCAAGAGGAGTGCTGAAGCCTAGGAGTTTCAGCATATTGTGAGCTGTGATGCCATGACATTCTACCCAGGGAAACAGACTGAAACTCTGTTCCTAAAAAATAGAAAATAAAAATAGAAAAATTACCTAGGCATTTTGGTGGTTGACTGTATTTCCAGCTTCTCAGGAGGCTGTGGCAGGAGGATGGCTTGAACTAAGGAGTTTGAGGCTGCTGTGAGTTAGGCTGATTCTATGGCACTCTAGTCTGAGGAACAAATGAGACTTTGTTTCCAAAAATAATTTCTTTTATCTTTAGCCTCTTCTCCAAAATGTGTGAGTGAACTGGTGATACTAGCATTTGCTTCAGAAATCCCAGGAACACCACAAATAGATGTTGTATGTTTTCTGCTTTATATTTTTTTTATGCTATACTGTTTTCAAATCATATTCTGCGGAAAGTGAAGTCAGTAATTTTATCAGAACACTAAGAATCTCCCCCCAAATGAGAAAATGTAATGATACTTAATTTCAAATTTTGTTTTTACATTAACTGTGATACATTATTTAATTTCTATATGCTCTATTTTCCTAGTTTTAGTATAAAGATATCTAGTCTGTACATTTCTTAAATATACTATGTCATTGGGGAGTTTAGAGTATTTCTGAGCATGTATTAAACTCTCTCGTTACAAAATAACTCTTATAAGTTTCTCTTGCTTAAAATATGCTTATCAGTACTGGGTTGTTCATGTATATACACAGAGATGCAGACACATACATATATACAGTAGAACTTGGGCAAGTTGACCATTCAAGGGACTGTATCAAAGTTGTCTACATGCAGAGGTGATTAGCATAAGGAACTAGGCCTGCTGTATTAATACATATATGTGGTGCATGTTTGGTTTATGGAAATTAGGTCAACTTTAGGAGATGGTCAAATGTAGGGAGGTGGTCAACTATGGAGGATCTACTGTGTGCTTATTTACATATACATACACACACACACAACAGATCTATAAACATAAACACACACACAGAAGTCTCAAGGTCTTCAGGCCTATCTCCATGGTCATGAGTGAGCGTCTCCTTGCACGTCTCTGGATTGGTAAGAGGACCATTCCCTGATCATGGCTGGGAGAAGTTGCAGAGGCCCATGTAGTCACTTCAGAATTCTCAGTAAGTCAAAGTTGAGCAGGCCATTCTCCAGTCTGTAATGAAGACCAGGGATCTCTAGTTTGCCAAGTGAATGAGGATCTGCCTTCTCTAAATGACCCTCCTTAAGGGCATTAGGAGGATTTCATAGCCTCCACTCTGGATCCCAAAGCTCTCTTAAAATGACTCTTTGTGAAATGGAGTCTCAATACATTGCTGAGGCTGGTGTCAAACTGCTGGACTGAAGTGATCTTCTCATCTCAATGTCTAAGTAGCTGAGATTACAAGTGTTAGCCACTGTTTTGAGCTGTCATAGATGGCTGCCAAGTTTTTGTTGCCTTTGGGGGGGATACATGAACAGGAGACTTCTACTGTCTTGCTAATTATACTCTGTCTTTATGTTTTCACTTTCTAATTTCTTGTGCATTAAATTTTCTGTCATTTTTGATTTAATTATTCAGAACTATGTTTTAGATTTCAAGTTATATAATAAGTAAATTACACAATCACTAGTCATTCCATATTTATTAAAATACTTACTTGAAAGTTCTAGTTTACTGGAGGCAAAAAGAAATCAGTAGAATTGTCATCACTTTCCCTCTACCTATATCTAATGTACATTTTAATTTTTCCCAAATGCTTATTTTATGTTTTGACTCATGTTTTACAAAGTCAATATTTTTACTTTATTTATAAATGTAAGTCCAGGGGCTATCTTCACTCCTATAATCGTAGCAGTCTGGGAGGCTGAGGTGGGTGGATCGCATCAGCTCAGGAGTTCAAGACCTACCTGAGCAAGAGGGAGACCTGTCTCTACCAGAAATAGAAAAACTAGATGGGCATTGTGGTGAGTCCCTATAGTTACAGCTACACAGGAGGCTGAGATAAGAGAGTTGCTCAGCCCAAGACTTTGAGGTTGCTGTGAGCTGTGATGGCAAGTCACTCAATCCGAGTGACTAAGTGAGACTCTTGTCACCAAAATAAATAAATAAATAAAAAGAAAATATAAGGGCTCGGTGCCTGTGGCTTAAGGGGCTAAGACGCCAGCCACATACACCTGAGTTGGCACGTTCGAATCCACCCCGGGCTTGCCAAATAACAATGATGGCTGCAACTAAAAAGTACCTGGGCATTGTGGCAGGCGCCTGTGGTCCCAGCTGCTTGGGAGGCTGAGGCAGGAGAATCGCTTGAGCCCAGGATTTGGAGGTTGCTGTGAGCTATGATGTCATGGCACTCTACCCAGGGTGACAGCTTGAAGCTCTGTCTCAAAAATAAAAAAAAAAAAAGAAAATGTAAGATTTTCCTTGTTATAAAGGGTGAAATATAGTCCTTTCAGTTTCTGTAAAAATAGCAATAGTTAATAACATACTAAAATTATCTTTACTGTGTTTAAATGTTTATTAAAATTTTCTGATAGGTGCTTCATATTAATAAATGTGTATATTTTCTATGAAATTGTATTGCCATATACTGCATTAAATATACCTGCTGTCATTCAATGTAATGTTAACTAATATTAAGAAAAAATACACCCTTTGCATAGATTCACAGTTGAACATTATAGTTACCTAGAAAAATATATATACATATATATTTTTTGAAATGGAGTCTCACTCTCTTTCCTGAGCTGGAATACTGTGGCATCAGCGTAGCTCAAAACAACTTCAAACACCTGGGTTCAAGTGATTCTCGTACTTCAGCCTTCTGAATAGCTGGAACTACAGGTACTGAGTACAACACCTGGCTATACATTTCTATTTTTTATTTTATTTATTATTATTATTATTTTTTTTTTTTGGTTGCAGTGTTTGGCCAGCGCTGGGTTTGAACCTGCCACCTCTGGTATATGGGGCCGGCACCCTACTCCTTGAACCACAGGCACCACCCCAATACATTTCTATTTTTAGTAGACACAGGGTCTCATTGTTGCTTAGGCTGGTCTCAAAATTCTGAGCTCAAATAATCCTCCCCATTCAGCCTCCCAAAGTGCTGGATTACAGGTTTGAGCTACCCCAGGTGACCTAGAAAAATTTCTCAATGGTACAGTGTTGTATATACAATTTATAGTGGAATATTTATTCTTGTTTGGTAATTTCATATTAGTGTATATTTTATTCAGGGTAGGTTTCTAAACACTAACTATTGTGTGTTTGGTTTTACCTGTGTGTTATAATTTTTGATGAAGCTGCAACAATTATATATATTTTAAGACATGGAACAATGAACATATCAATCTGCTATATGTCTACTGCTAATGTTTGCTGTGAGTTTTTTCTATATATATTATGCCAAGTTTATTTATGGCTTATCTTGTATTTTTCTTTTCCTGTGTGTTTTTCAGTGGTTGTTTTGTCCTGTTTTGATAAGTAGTCAGGGAAATAATCTTACCTTTATTTATTGATGGTCTCTGTTCTCATTTTGAGAGGAAAAACTTTTGCAATTTGCAGGTAATTTTTGAGAAACTCTTTATTTTAGTTATCTCATTAAAAATTTTAATTTTGGGCTCAGCACTCATACCACAGTGGTTACGGTGCCAGCCACATACACTGAGGGTGGTGGGTTCAAACCCGGCCTAGGCCAGCTAAACAACAGTGACAACTGCAACAAAAAAATAGCTGGGCGTTGTGGTGGGCACCTGTAGTCCCAGTACTTGGGAGGCTGAGGCAAGAGAATCGCTTAAACCCAAGAGTTTGAGGTTGCAGTGAGCTGTGACTCCATGGCACTCTATCAAGGGTGACATAGTAAGACTCTGTCTCCAAAATAAAAATAATAATAATAATAATAAAATTTTAAAAAGCTAACAAAAATGTCAGTGCAATCTCTTGTCAATTTCTAAATCATTTGTTTTTTTCCTATTGTGTTTTGGGAGTTGTTTATATCCCTCTATTTTTTAACATACATATATATTCTGAGTATTATCTCTTATCCTACAGCTGACTTAGAAATGTTTGCATTCATTTTGAAGGTAGCATTTTTACTATTTTGAATGTTTTCTTTGATGTATGGGAATACTAAAATTTCTTGTGTTCTTACTGTTCTGTTTTTGTTGCATATGCATGTGAAGTCATATCAGTGAACACAGTGTCAGGATGAATGTCATGATCTGTTTAGTATTCTTTTCAGAGTTTTTTTAGTTACATTTCTTTTTTTTTTTCCCCCCCACAGAGTCTCATTATGTTGCCCTCGATATAGCATGTGGCATCACAGCTCATATCAACCTCAAACTCTTGGGCTTAAGCGATCCTCTTGCCTCAGCCTCCCAAGTAGGTGGGACTACAGGTGCCTGCCACAATGCCTGGCTGTTTTTTGATTGCAGTTGTCATTGTTGCTTAGCTGGCCAGGGTTGAGTTTGAACCCACCAGCCTTTGTATATGTGACTAGTGCCCTACCCACTGAGCTACAGGCACCGCCCAAATCATTTTATTTTCAATGAAAGGGACTTCTTTAGACCTCTGTTTTGTGGCAGCTTTCAGCAAGCATCTATCTTAATAAATGTTTATTTTTTTCTTTATTTAGAAAGGCAGTTTTTCCAGATAGAGTGTATGTGCTTTGAAGTTTTTCTCCTTTCAGCACTTGTATCACCCAACTCTTTTTTCATACAGAAGGTTTGTGTTGATGAATCTACTAGTAATCTTACAGGACCATGCTTATAGATGGCACATCTATTGTCTCTTGAAGCTTTTAAGATTCCTTTCTTGTGTGTGACCTGCAATGCTTGATCTTCATCTGTCTTGTTATGGGTCTCTTTGTGTTTCTTCTAGCTGAAGTATGGTCAGCCTTTGGTATTTTATATCTTTTTTCTTGCAGTTGAGAATTTCTCAGTCATTTCCACTATGTTCTTCAAGTTCAGAATTTCTATTTATTTCTACTTTTATTTTTTATTGAAGTCTTCATTTTCCTGATTTTACTTAGGTGTCTGTATCCTTCCTATTTTAACCCTTCAGCATCATTCAGAAACATTTTCCAGGTAACTTAGACATCTCTATTTTTAATGGTTGCTTCCAGATTATTTATTTTGTTACATTGGGCTGTGTTACCCTAACACTTTATACATGTTGTAAACGTTCATTGATTTTTGAGTATTAGAAAAGCCACCTTTCACATTTAAGATATGGTTTTATCCTGTGGAACTCTGATGCAAATTGTACTAAAAACTCAAGAAACTCCAAAGATATTCTTAAAGTGTTTCAGCTGTGGAATTGTGTGCTTATTTTGTAGTTGAACCATTTTTCCTGCATTTCCTATGAAGAGCCTATCATCACATGCTAGATCTGAATCTGTCAGTTGCATTTAATTCTCACTGCTGCTGCAATGATACTATGCATTTAATTCTCACTGCTACCCTAACAATACTTTATTTTTGGTTTTAGCACTAGCACCGTAGTCTGTCTTATAAACTACATCACCAATCCTCTTAGCACTCTCCTTTGTTGGAGGCAGCAGCTTGTCTTTGGAAAGTCCCTCCAAAGCCAAAAAGATTAACACAGGTGTCACTATTTTTCTTTTGAGGACAATGCTGGGATTGAGAAGCTTACTTTCTTAAGATGGAAGAATGTATGTTGTGGGCAAATATAACAGTTGTTTCTTCCCATTCTATGTGGTCTTCACTTTGTGCTCTCTTGGTGTGCTGCAAATTCTTACACGTTCTTTAGAATTCCCCCAAATGCAGTATATTTCTGTTACATTTATTTATCTAAAAAATAATTAGAGCCTGTGTACTGTATTGTGCCATCTGGGTAAAATGCTGGGCATAATCTTACAGATAAAATTTGTAATGTATATTTATGCAATTTTGACAAAACGTCAGTGGCATAATTTGTCATTTTTAAAATTTCTTTTGGATATATCTAGTAATTGCACCCAAGACCATTTGCAAGAGGTGAGCATAAATATTTCATATCTGAAGATAATACTGAGAAGATAATGGAGCTGTGGCACCGTGAATTTAAACTTAACAAAATACTAGCCAAATGTGTATTAATGGTAAGCAGCAGAAAGTATGTTATAATGGACTTGACCAATGTTCAACAGCTACCCATAGCAAAATCTTCCCAGTGTAGTGAATGTTTGAAAGTCTTCAGAAAATTGTCAAATCTAAATAGATATAGGACACTACATACTGTGGATAGAATTTTTAAATGTAAAGAATATATGAAAGCCTTTAACTTATGCTTACATGTTACTAAACATAAGATAATTCACATTGGAGAAAAACCTTAGAAACGTAAAGAATGTACTCAAGTCTTTAAATCTTGCTCAAGTATTTGCAGCCATATGATAATTCGTACTGGACAGAAACTCTACAAGTGTGAAAATTGGAACAAACAAATGTCTTAACCACAGCTCAAATTTTCTTACCATGAGAGAATTTATGATGGAGAGATAAACTATAAATGTGAGAATGTGGCAAAGCTTATAACTGGTGCTCACACCTTCCCTTCCTAGACATAAAATAATTCATACTGGAGAGAAATCCTACAAGTGTCTAGAATGTGGTCAAGCGTTTAACCAGTGCTTACACCTTTCTAGACATAAAAAAAGTTATACTGGAGACAAACCCTACAAATGTCAACAATGTGGAAAAGCCTTAAATCAGTATAAACACCTTTCTAGACACAAAGGAATTCATACTGAAGAGAAACCTACAAATGTGATGAATGTGGCAGAGAGTTTAACCAGTATTCACAACTTTATGGATATAAGAGAATTCATAGTGGAGCAAAACCTTACAAACATGAAGAATGTGGCAAACCCTTTAACTCATGTCCAAACTTGACTGTACATAAAAGAATTCATACTGGATAGAAGCCCTACAAATGTGAAGACTGTGGCAAAGTCGTTATATCATGCTCACAACTGATTGAATACAGAGAATTCATACAGAAGAGAAACCTTACAAATGTGAAGAATGTGGCAAAGACTTTAACCAGTATTCACAACTTTCTGGACATAAGAGAATCCATAGAGGAGAGATACCCTATAAATGTGAAGAAGGTGGCAAAGTCTTTAAATCATGCTTACAGCTGATTGAGCATAAGAGAATTCGTATAGGAGAGAAACCTTACAGATATCAAGAATGTGGCAAAGAGTTTAACCAGGATTCGCAACATTCAAGAGAATTCATGCAGGAGAGAAACCCTACAGATGTGAAGAATGTGGCAAAGAGTTTAACCAGGATTCACAACTTTGTGGACATAAGAGAATTCATGCACAAGAGAAACCCTACAGATGTGGAGGAATGTGGCACAGAGTTTAACCAGAATTCACAACTTTCTGTACACAAGAGAATTCATGCAGGAGAGAAACCCTACAAATGTGAAGAATGTGGCAAAGTCTTCACATCATGCTCGCAACTGATTGAACATAAGGGAGTTCAAACGGGAAAAATCTTACAGATGTGAAAAATGTGGCAAAGAATTTAACCAGTATTCACAATGTTCTGGACATAGGAGAATTCATACAGGAGAGAAAATCCACAAATGTGAAGAATGTGGCAAAGTCTTAAAATCATGCTCACAACTGATTGAACATAAAAGAAGTCATACAGGGTAGAAACCTTACAAATGTGAAGAATGTGGCGATATCTTCACCTAGTCCTCAGACCTTGCTAAGCATAAGAGAATTCATACTGGAGAGACACCCGACACATGCAGAGTCATGGGTGAAAGCTCGATTACTCTGGGATTCTCCCTGAAATCTCAAGTATGTTCTGTCCCTGAGTTTATGTTCTCTCATTGCAATGTGTGCCTGTGGTGGTGAAGGGGGGTTGGAATGTCCAGCAGAGTAGATAAGAAAGTAAGTCTGGGACATGTCTAGTTAGAGATGGACGACTTAGAAACAAAGATATAAATATAACTAGAAAGTAATTGATAGTTCCCCCTGCAGCCCCAGGCACCTTGACCTGAAGGCTATAACTTTCTTTCATTGAACTTCCCCCAACATATTCTTTGATTTGTAACTTAATACTCCCCCCATCCTTTAGACTTCCCCCCCCCTCCACCCCCAGTTTTTGGCCAGGGCTGAGTTTGAACCCACCACCTCTGGCATATGGGGCCGGCGCCCTACTCCTTTGAGCCACAGGTGCCACCCCCCATCCTTTAGCCTTATAACTTTCTTCTGTGAATAAAGGACTGTCTGTTTACTTGAAGGACGAAGTTGTTACTGTTTCACTGTTTGCCTTGTGTAAACATTCCCCTAATCTTCTAAGTAAATATCCATAAGGCCTGGACTTGAGTTTGCGCAAGTTAGCTCCACAGGAAGGGCTGGTGGGGTGTCATCTCTCACAGTTCAGGAAGCTGTGTGTTTGTGTTGCTGTGTGTTTGTGTAATTGTCACAGCCTTTCTTTCCCTTTGTCTGCCAGACCTCAGGCATATGGTTAAGGTTCCCACTTAAGGTCAAATCCCAAGGCTGCCACTTTGTGACTTAGTTCCTGGGTTGCTACAACTGATTAGCCTGTCTGAAGACTTATGGCAGGTCTTGGTAGCAGAGAGGAAGGGATTGTAGTGGCCTTACAGAAGCCCTGGTCAAAATGGAAAAATGGATGTCCACAGTCTCTCAGTAAAGGACATGGGTGCCAGAAGGCATGCTCTATAAACCTGCAGCAAAGCCTAGGTTTAGGGAGAGACTTGTGAGCTCCCTTCCTTTTTTTTTCCTTTTTTTTGAGACAAGGTCTCACTAGGTCACCCTCGGTAGAGTGCTGTGGTGTCACAGCTCACAGTAACCTCAAAGTCTTGGGCTTAAGTGATTCTCTTGGCTCAGCCTCCCAAGTAGCTGGGATTACAGGCATAGGCAACAACGCCTGGCTAGAGATCCCTTCCTTCTTTAATTCTCTACATCTTCCACCTCACTGTTTCACTGACCCAATTGTAAGGCTCAAACCACGCTGCCTCGTTCTCTCTACCTCTTGCTCAACTTTCTGGCTTTTTCTGTTTTCTCTTTGCCTATTGGCACATTTCAGTAATGTACTGAACCACCCTCCCTATTAATCTGGTAAAATAGGGTTGCAACAAAAAATCAAGGGTTACAACAAGAAATGGAGGGTGTCGTTTCTCCTGATTACCTTGTCATTAAGTTTTATTTTCCACTGTTTCCCTCAGTTGAAAGGGAATGAACTGAGTAGGTGTTAAAGATTTCAGAAGGCTGGTAGCCAATCTTCCTAAGAAGGGGTGACATAGGAAAAGCCTTGGACACCTGTGGGAAGATTGTATTTAGGGACAGACCCATGGTGCACTGTTTACTTTCTTCTTTGTTTTCTTGCTAAGTTTGTTTTCCACTCTGTGTTACAGGGAATTCATTGACAAAAGAGCAGAAACAACACAAGTGGCAACTGTAGTGCTTACTTAAAGCTGAAGGCTGTGAAGTGTCAGGCCGCCAGCTAACTAAATTCCTGATCATGTTATAAAGTAGTGTTCCTGGTACCCAAGATCAGGCAGTTAAATTTAGAGGGTTGAAAGTGATTAGGATGCTGGTGTCACTGAAACCTGTCACTTGTGACCATCCCACAGTTAGTAATTTGAAGCCAATGCTGTTTAGCTATTTGTCCTGTACAAATCCAAAATTGTCCAAAGGACAAACAGTGGGCCCAAACCCCCATCTCTTCCTATTCTCCATCTGTGGGCAGTTTTTCTCTCACAGCAGCAGCTGAGGAATCTGTCTCACTTCCTCTTCTGAATCAGTCCCACAACATTCTACACCTGACACACACCTACCAACACTGCCTTCTCCATCATATGAAGGTGTGTTTGAAAAATGTATGAGAGAAGGGATGGAGAATGCACCTAAACCTTTTCCTGTCATTTGAGAGGGAGGGTAGGGATTCAGATACCAACACCTCCCATATTCTTTATATAAAAAATAAAGAGGTGGCATCGACAGCTGAGTGGGTAGGGCACCGGCCACATACACCAAGGCTGGCAGGTTCGAACCTCGTCTGGGCCAGCTAAAAGAACAATGACAATTGCAACAACAACAACAACAAAATAGCCAGGCTTTGTGGTGGGCACCTGTAGTCCCAGCTACTTGGGAGGCTGAGGCAGGAGAATCACTTAAGCCTAAGAGTTGAGTTTGCTGTGAGCTGTGACGTCACAGCCCTCTACCAAGGGTGACATAGTAAAACTCTGTCTCAAAAAAAAAAAAAAAAATGAACAAATGTAAAGGATAATGAAATACAAAGTAGTTTTACTAAAAACCTCATACAATCTATTGTAGCTACTTATGAGATGACCCCATGGAACTAGAAGGACTTCCAAGACATTTTTTTATATAACACTAGAGGCCTTGGAGTCTTTTTCTAGGTGTAAAATGTCTTTCAGTGACAGAAAGGCCATTTTTGGAGCAATTTAAAAAATTAGGCCTTGGCTCTGCGCCTGTAGCTCAAGCAGGTAAGGCGCTAGCCACACACACCAGACAGAGCTAGTGGATTCGAATCCAGCCCAGATCTGCCAAAAAAATGATAAGGACAGCTACAACCAAAAATAGCTGGGCATTGTGGCAGGCACCTGTAGTCCCAGCTACTTGGGAGGCTGAGGCAAGAGAAGCACTTACGCTTAAGAGTTGGAGGTTGCTGTGAACTGTGATGCTACAGCACTCAACCCAGTGCAACAGCTTGAGGTTCTGTCTCAAAAAAAAAAAAAAAAAAAATTTAGGGGTAAGTAATATCTTATGTAATTGTTTCTGTGAAGCAAGCTCATCCTTTATACTTCCCCCCTTTTGTTTCTGTAAATGATTTTTTAACATTCTGTGAGCACATTTAAAGAGAGCCTGACCATGCCAGTGGTGTGTTTAATATTCCAT